>BDUI01025042.1:0-14656 GCA_002335545.1 Apodemus speciosus | reverse complement strand
CATTTAAATTTTTGAATGATAATGGTTAACTTTTGGTTTAAGGAAGGAAATGAAGATCATGGAAGAGAAAAAGAAGGAGGGAGGGAAGGAAGGAGGGAAGGAGGGAGAGAGGGAGGGAGGGAGGGAGTGAACAAACACAAAGATAAACCACATATGACAAAAACATGGTTTTTCACAGAGACATGTGAATAACAACAGCTGAAGTAAGCTCACTCCTATCTGCTACACTTGGAAGGAACATGAACACATCTTCCAAGAACAATTCCATGCTTTGAAGAAACTGAGGTCTTGGATTGTTTTCTTGGAGTTTTCTGACAGGCACTGATAATTCTCCTTGCATAACTTCATTCTTGGRCTGTGTTCTGACAGGGAAGAAATAGAAATCAGAAAACTTCTAGGTGTGCAGATACATAAGCTTTGTTTATCAAATGAAGGAAAAGYTTTCAATTGACTTATGCAATAGTTGGAAATAAAAAAATGAGCACTTCATGGATCAAAGGAATACATTGTCTCCTTCACATCATAAATAAAATAACAAACATATAGACTTATGCTAGTAAATTCATTGAATGTGACATAAAATACGGAAAGTTAAAAAAAAAGGGGGGGGAGATATTATTCTTCCAAAGAATGCCTAGTAAATTAATGAGATTATTTAGTTCCTGGTAAGAGATACTCTAAAAAGGAAATACAATTCTCTTTGAATTTTGAAAAAAATTAGCATTTCCATACCTAATTAATTTGTGCACACTAAAAAAACATTTTGTATAGCCAACATAAGGCAGTCTGCATTCTCAAACATTTGTTAATGAAAAGTTATTAAATGATAAAATTAAAAGTAGATATTAAAATACAGAGTGAATCACAACAGAAAAGACAAGGAAGGAAAATACAGTAAACATTTTGGTTCTTTGACTCTGATACTGTCATAGGTATTCATAGAATATATCAAATCACATTACTTCTGTCTTTAAATATATATAAATGCTGTCATCCTGCCACTCATTTTGAAACTCACTTCTTTTCACTCAACATTAATTTTTTATCACTTTGTTATTGCAATGGATAAAAAGAAAATGAATCTGTGGAGTAGCATATATCAATTCAAAGGGTAATATTCTTTTCATAAAAATTACTGAAGCAAAAACAACTGAATTTTAAAACATTAAAATATAGGTAGTCAATACAAAAGTTTTGTTAATTTTTTGTCAATTTATAAGTTCCAAAATAGTGAACAGAATCATTTGAAATTGCAAATGATAGCAGAGGGAAAGAAGAAAATGCCAACTTTATGGTGGAGAAGTTTGATGAAAGCCATCATGTCAAAATGATGACATTTAGTGCCATCAGTGTTACCTCGTGCATATGCATACTGACTTCTCCCTGATATTATTGACAGGATCATGTGTATCAGTTTCTTTCCCTAAATCTGTGATTTTCTTCTAATTTAGATATTATCTGGGGCATTTCTTAAAATATCTCTTTGGCCTGTAATCTTCAAGATTGCCAAACTCATTAAAACAAGTCTGAGAAACTATCAGAGAAGAGACTGGGGAAGCAGATGAAAGGCTGGGGTAGTCCCAGACAAGATCTATGTCAGTGATTRAAGTAAAAATCCTGGCCTAGAATCAGTTTTCTTTGTGGTAATTAATAAATGTGAATTTATAATTTATAGATGTAACAAAATATTGTAATATATTAAGAACATTAGGTAAGAAGTGAAGTGGGAATTTCTGGTTTTATTGGAGACTCAGCTGTATCATGTGATATACTTTCAGGAAACTATTGTATGATAGGATGTTTTTGCTGAAGCAGACACATGGGAGGATGTTTTGCTGAGAACAGGGGTGGTTTTTCTGGAAGCTGCCTGGACAAAGGGCATGTGATTTGCTAGAGCAGATGCTTGACAGAACACATGATGTTTGGAAAGGGTATAAATATACCTATCAGACAGTGGACACTGCTGTATAGTATTGGCTTATCTTGCCATTCTTTGCTGGTCTTCATTGGACTTTCCTGACACTGGTCTTCACTGATGATACTTTGTGGTATTGGTTCACCTTGCCACTCTTTGCTGGTCATCGTTTATCATGACTTCATAGATAGAAATGCCACCAAAGAACTGGTGGTATTCCATTTGGTAGAGGGGTAGAGTCTTAGGGTTTCTTATGGATCAAACTACTGATTTGTGAATTGTGTTTTCAGGTAGATCAAGCTGCTACTGCTGATTTGTGTGAACTGAACTGCTGATATCCTGACAATGCCAATTGGATTCGCTCCAAGGAACTATTTCTAAACAGGTCCATATCATCCTTTRCCCTATTAATCTTTTCTTTCCACTATCTCTGGTAGTCATAGGCTAGAAGGTAGTTAAAGCATTTAAGTACCCTTACTTAAAACAAAAGTTGGTTTTGAAAAATATAAGCTTACAAAGAAGTATGGAAAATTCCATATTATCTTTGCATTTACTGTATAGATGACATAAAATAATTAAAAGTTAACCACTTAAAACAAAGCAAACATCTTGTTATTGCAGAGTTGAATGAACTTTATTTCATAGATACTATAAACAATGTAAACACGAAAGTTCAGAAGCATCCTTTTCTGTTTTGACTAGGCATATATTAGCTACTTATCCTCAATCATTTAAACAGTTATTCCTGGGAAGCTGTAGTCACTGGGATGTTTAACACCATGCAGAGGTGCCATGATTTAACTCTGAATGAAATAGCTTTGAGCTTGATTTGAGTTAGGGAATTTCTTTTCCTCTAAGCAAGTAAGGAGCTGTTAAGCTATTGCCATTTCCTCAGTGTTGAGCTGAACACAAGGACAAAAGCCAATTACTGATTGTGGAGCAGAACAGTAGTGCAGTAGGACAACAGATGCCTCTCCAAATTCAAGCATGCAGCTGGCATTTACAGAGTGAAATGGGAAGAAACATTCTTCTTAGTCACATAGAAAACCATATTTAAAATCTGTAGTGTGGATAACTGTCACTACCGAGAACAAGAATTCTGATAAAGGGATGTGTGAAATCAGCACAACCTTATGTTTGCAACAACGTTGTCTATGCATTTAAAAACTCTGTGGCAAGCCTGAGGACAATGCTAAAGAGAACCCTGAAAATTGCATTAGGGAAAGGGAAACTTCAGTCTAAATGTGCCATGAGTTTTGTAGAAAAGAATAAGTGCCCAAATCTTATTTTGTATGTCAATATCTGCATTTATACACATGATAGAAAATGTCATATTGCTCTCATTCAGCTGCCTTTTTACCAGCCTTAACTAGAAACGATCATCAAATGTAACTTCTGATAAATGAATGCTGATTTTTTTCCTCATGTACCCAAGGGTCAGAACAGTATCGTACACAAAGCTCACACTGAATCTTCCCATTCATGTCTCTCAGCAATGGCAGACCAGGAAGCTCACAGCAGCAGGCAAGGAATGCTCCTGGAGATCAATAGGAAAGCTTCTGAAGAAGCCCTCACTAGACTGCCAGTCTGTGCTGAATTGTTAGCAGAGTTCTTATGGTCTCCAGAGGGAAGTAGAATCCCTGGGGCCACTGTTTTAATCAAAACCACTCTAACCAGCTACTACAATGAAATGTGATGAATTCATTTAGCTTTATGCAATCCTGTGCTAGATACTGGGGGAGGAAGCCACCATGGTTGGGTTCCAGTGAGGGCTCTCTCCCTGCCATGATGATGGCCGCATTTCCCAGAGTGCTTTCATGCTCATGGGAAGAGATCCTACAATGTATTACCCTTTTCTTGTTCAAGYACATGCATATCACAAGAGTTCCTCTCATAACCTCACCAAAGCTTATTCACTTCCTAAGGACCCATTTTCAAATAAATAATAGCACCAGGCAAGAGCTTTAACATATAGATTTATGGAAATGCTAACTGCCCATAACAACCACCTGATGCCAGCTTAAGGTTCTTAATGCACAAGGTTCATATTGCCTTCCTCTTTCATGGACTCTCCTGTCAACTCAGATCCTGGACTCCTAAACAATTTGTTGACTTTGTTCCAATTTTCAGTTCTCACTTTTGATTATTTCCTGGGTGGTTTCCAGGAGTTTTAGTGGTGCCTTGCAAGGAGCATCAGGGAGAAATGATATTTGCTCCCTTGTTCTCACTTGAAATTGCCTTTCATTTTGAGGGCTGCAGAAAGCTCAACTAAGTGCAGCATGCAGGCATGAGCTCCTCACAATCACGGAAGCAGTTCAAGTCCAGTAGTTTCCATGCTGCGATCTCAGACTGCAGGTCCAGCTCTATCACCTACAAGACCTTGAGTTAATATTATCTGCTAATAAAACTGACTTATAAGTTCTGCTTTTAAGCTATGTGATTACTTAAAAATGGGCTCACTCTATCACAGTACAAAAAGGTGGAAAATTGCTTATAAAGGGCAAATTGTGTCTTTTTTCTTTTCACCTCCCCATAGGCATTGAAATGTGACTGGAGTTTCCTTACTAGAGAACTATTATTGCTTTCATTTGACTGAGTCTCTTCATTTCAAAATCTTTTAAAATTTATTCAATAAATCAAAACATCATTTGTGTATTATGAAAATGTTTTAACTGAACTCATTATACTTGGAAAGAGGTGACAATAACTATTTTGACTTATTACTTTATGTCTGATTATGATAATCAAACATTCTGTAAGGAAGAATAAAAGCACTGTAGGCTGTAGGTAGTACAAATGAGCAGGAGAAAGAGCTTCCAGAAAGTCTCTTCCAAATAGAGAACACTTCCCTCCCTTCTTCCCACTCCACCCACAACCTTCCTCTACTTTTAGACTGTTCCTAAACCAGGAAGTAGAAGTTGTGAGTGGGAAGGGGTGGGGAGTGTGTATGTGTAACCAACAAGGGAATTTATTCTCTTGATGAATCATAATGATCGTACTATAATCACATCTTCCCACATGCAGTCCTGAATTCCTGTGCCAGCTTTCAACTCTCTTTGCAAATGGACAGGCTGACTCCTTCTGTTGCCTTCACCAAATTTGTAAGCAAAATGGGATAATCAGACAATTAGAGTTATAAAGAGCCTGGAGATATCAAATCTTAGCTTCTCAGTGACAGAAAAGACATGTAAAACCTAGGACATGTTGGCAATCTCTGAAGTTCCCACACTTATCAGAAACAGAGCGAGGGCTGGGGAAGACATGAAACCTATGCTGAAAAATTCATTTTACAGGATCAGGATGCTTCATTTCAGTTGTAGCCACTGTGAGCTGTCTTGCTTTAATAARCTGTATTCAATGWGAGCAGGAGTAGTAGAGAAAGGTCTTTCTGGTGTTTAGGGATTGACAATGTCAACAAAGAAAGTGTGTCAATGAAMGGATGCCTGCATCTGCAGCAAGTTATGCACTCTGACTTCTTATTATGTCTGTAAGTGTTWCTCACCAGAATCACCTCTACTCCATCTTACMTTTCCTCCAGTTCTGATGATAGAGACCCTAYRAGAATTTGTAGGGATAGTTTTGCTTTTATGTTGAAAATCCTTAAATTATTAAAATAAGATAGGGTATCTTAGCTGAACAAATAGAGTCAACAGCCAGAGCAGGAACGCTCTCATTTTCTCTGTGTCCAGATCTAGAAGAGGCCTTGCCATAYAGAACTCCTGAAATATTTTTGAATGACTCCTTGAACTGTTTCATCTTATCAGGACACATTCATCCTAGGCTTTGTTTATTAGAAAAATGCTATTAGTGTAGGTGTTATCAGAGTGATTGGCTATAAGGACAAAGCCGAGCCTATTAAATGACCCATACATCACAGAATATTTAGAACCAGATATCAAAAAGATGAGAAACCCATGTCTTAAACCCTGAATGACYACTGGCAGAGAGACAAGATTAGTAATAGATAAATTAATTGTTAAAAATGTATCTTCTATAAAGCAAAGGCAACATAAAAAATGCAGAAGTGACACCAATTTKGTCTGATTTCCATATGGACCTGGCTATAACCTGGGTCTGAATGAACAAAGGAGGAGTCAAGGGTAGATATGGTTTGACTTGCATCTATCAGGTGTCAACTGCTTGCTCTAATATGTGAGGTGAGTAGAGCTGATGCAAAATATCAGAAACTCTGGCTTAGCATGATGGAGAGAAAAAGAATTGACCCAAGTTGGAAAATCAGAGGGAAGTCTATTTAWGAGTATTGTAAACCAGCAAGATCTAATGACAGGAATGGTAGAGAAAAATGGGARAATAAACTTTATATAAGTTGTTTGATCAGATAYGGAAGAGTTTGATTAGCTAAAAAGGTTAGTTGAGGGAATGAAATGCATTGAGATAATAACTATATTCAAATGTCTGAAAGTTGATTGTGGACCAATAAGGTCAGACGTGAAATATAACACTGAAGATTCACTGAGAGAAGGTTAAAGTCAAACTAATAGGAATTAGCTTAAAATGTTCAAAACTTAATGTCTTCAGATGCTACCTCATTCTTTTTTGTGTTTGTGAGACAGTTTAAATCTGTTTATTTTGTCTATCCAATTAAGTGTTGCAATGCTTTCTTTTTTATATATAATTTTATATTAAATATATTCTTCATTTATATTTCAAATGCTAAAGCCTTTCCTGATTTCCCCCCTCCCTGAAAACTCCAACCCCTCCTCCCACTCCCTGCCTCCAAGTATCCAAGTATATGCCTCTCCACCAGACCCACTCTCACCTATACCCCCTCAATTTCTCTTTGTTGGGGCATCTATTGAGCCTTCACATGACCAAGGACCTCTCCTCCCACTGATGCCCGACAAGGCATTCTTCTGCCACACTTTTGGCTGGAACCATGTGTACCCCTTGGTTGATGATTTAGTCCCTGGGAGTCCAGGTGTCTGGGTGGCCGACACCATTGTTCTTCCCATGGGGCTGCAAACCCCTCAGCTCCTCCAGTCTGCCCTCCAACTCCTCCACTGGGGACTCCGAGCTTAGTCCAATGGTTGGCTGCTAGCATCTGCCTCTGTATGTGTAAGGCTCTGGCAGGGCCCCTCCAGAGAAAACCATATCAGACTCCTTTTGGCAAACACTTCTTGTTGTCCATAATAGCATCGGGGTTTGGTAACTGTTTATAGGATGGATCCCCAGGTAGGGCTTGTTACTGGTGAGAATTTGAAAATCTAATGGATTCAAAGCTATAAAATAAAATACTTTGGTATTGTGTAAATACATTGTGGTACACAGTATTCTCCATCAACCTGGCTTTACTTTCTTATGTTGAGGGTGGTACTCTCTATTCCTTCAGGTAGATTACACCTGAGCATACCTTGATAGATGCAAAATTACATTCACGTATTTCTTATTTTCAGTAGAAAACAGACCAGGTATCCTCACTAATGAATAACAAATGCCTYTTATATAAGCCAGGCTCCTGGTAGTAAAGGAAATTCACCTCCAAGGGATACAAATTAAGAGACCTTAAGGGATAATTTACTTTATRGTGGGAGTGGTTAAGATAACTAATGTAAATTCTGAAAGTAGCAACAATGGAAACAAATTATTGCTAGTATGTTTGGAGAAATAATGAGGAAATCATTGTTGTGGTGAGCAGTGAAGCCAGGAACAAGACCATAGGAGCTTCCCAGACCTCTGTGGTCTGGGACCAGTGTCACTGTCCTGCAGAGGTAGATGCGGAGAAAAGGAGGCCACTGTTCTGTTGATTGGATGCTGTTACCATCCAAGATTCTGTGGAAAGATCCAGCCAGAAGTTACCCAAGGAAATGGAGCCCCATAGGATGCAAGATGGGACATGGCAGAAGATGGATCTGGATGGTGATATGGAAAGCTGTTCCTGATCTTACCATGGCCACAGTTTGGAGTGTGGCTCTCAGCTATGACTTACACCAGACATTGATAATACAGTTGTTTTCTTCTGACATTCTTTGTGTACTTTAATTTTGTTGTTGCTGTGATTGTCAAACTTTCAAGGTTTTAGACCATGACTCCTTTTGTAGCTAATTAACAGCTCATTTCAAAACAGCTTGGTTTGCCTCTGAATTTTTTCCCCTTTGGTTTTCCATGTAGGATTTAGTTTCTTAGYATTTCTTCTTCTGGTTGTCCCCAAATGCTGGTAATCTGGTGACATTTTCTTTATCACATCTTYTATTGTTTGTGTGATTAATGTAATGATTGACAAATATGACTGCTGAACAAAGGATACAAAGAGACAATAGGCCAGAGCTCAGATCTGTAATAGCAGCTGTTTAAATCAATGGAATCTTTACAATGGAGTTAATGAATACAAGAAAGTCACAGTAATTTTAAGAATTGAGCATCTATTCAGGAACACTTCAAGTAGTCCATCAAGTGCCTTTGAAGATGACTTGAGAAACTTCATTCTTGCAAAARGCATAAGTAGATATCCACATCTTTTGAAGTTTCTGTCATTGCAGAGGTGTTTTATGCTGTGAATGAGAAAGAAAYGTCTTTAATTTTACTTCACTCTGTTTCCCTCTGTTCACAGACCATCATTTTCATCTTGCTTTTCAAGTCATATATTCACCACCTGCTTAATCATTGTATCTATACTTACAGATTTCTATAATACTGTAAATATATATGTGGCTTAAAGTCAAATGCTGACTGAAGACTTGAGAGAGGGGAGTCAAACTTGGGAAGAAAATAGAAGAGCATCTATTTATTTATTTACCCCAAGTTTTAATACCTTGAATGTTAAAAGATTGTTGGCCCAAGACTTCATTGCWTTCCAAACTACTCAGGCATAAATTTGGCAAGAAGACATATGGAATTATATGTAGGAAAAGTCTATTATCTTCTTCAGTGCTTTTAATGCTTAGTTTTGAGAAAAGTGTGCGTGTTTATGTATTTTATAATTTTACATGTATATGTATGCATAAAGTATACAGTGTATACTACTGACATGAAAGTAAAACTAAAATGAGTTAATGTTCACTGAAGAAAGTAGCAAAAATAAGAATCTACTCAATTTAGGGCACTTTTATGTGTGTATATATGTGCTGACATTGAGGTATGTGTCTGGACATGAACGTGGGGGTCTGAGAACAATGTCAGCTATTGTCTGGCACAGCCCAACTTCTCTTTTGAGACAGAGTTTTACAATGGCCTGGATCTGACTAAGTACCTTAGGCTGTCTAGCTTTTGAACCTAGATATCTGCCTGTCTCTGCAGCCCAGAGATAAGATTATGAGCATATGCAACCATACTTAATCATTCTTTTTWAATATGCCTTCTTGGTATTTAACTCTGGTCTTCATAGTTGCAAGGCAAGCATGTCAATGAATAAGTTTTCTCTCCCTACCTATGAACTTTTGTGTTRATAATTTACCATCATTTCTTTCAATACTGATTAAATAATGTTTATAAACCCATAACTTTTTACATTAGATCRGTAATGCTAGAAATCATAATGAAATCAGAAATCAGTAAGAGATATATAGCAGGAAATATTCTTTTAGGGAAACACACATTAAATGACTACAGCAAGATACAAAGAAAAGAGGAGAAGAAAGAGGAGGAAGAAGAGGAGGAAAAGAAGAAAAGAAGAGGAGGAGGAGAAAAGGTAGAAGAAGAGGAGGAGGAAAAGAAGAAGAAAAGAAGAGGAGGAGGATGGATGACAAAGAGAATGGGGAGGATGAGGAGGACAAGGAGRAGCAGGAACAGGAGGAAARGGAGGTATAAGCTTTCTGGCACTAAAATGCTCCTAGTAGGAGAAGTCAGACCTGATGTTAATGATTTTAAGGTGTGATGCTTACATATTATTGCTCCTTATTTATCATGGGAAGTTAGGAACTTGCAATGCTTCTGAAATTCTATAGTCACTAATGAAGAACAGAATAGAAAATGTGGGTMTAGAATGTTTCATTTCACRTGAGTGACAACTGGCTTTTATTATGTTTTCATTTCCAATCTAACCCTGTCTTCACTACCAACATATAAAAATAAAAATCTAGTTTTTCATTTCAAATCAGTAACAGGCTCTTCTTGAACAAAYATATAATTAGGTCATTGAATTTTTGCTTAGTTGAATACACTCAGAAGTCTTTGAAATTTYAGCATTCTTGTATATAGTTTCACTGTGGTTAGAMTATATATTATTTTCTTATATTTAAATTAATATTTCATATCCTCAGTCTCAAGCAAAGAGGACAGAACTTACAAKTGCCACAATACAGATGTAAATTATTTGTGTTTACACTTTTTCTTGATGGTATAAACTACCATGTCCAGTCAATATTCTCCAATCAATTCATTGGAGAAGTAAAATATATGTCATTTTTGTTATCTGAAAATATCTTTTGATACCTTCATGAGAAAGGAAATATTTTTTAATATGAGAGAACAAGCTAGACACAGGTGAAGACAGAGTGAGMCAGAGAATGAAATAGAGCCAGATTAGACCAGACTACCAGAGTTAGTCTAAACCCAAACATAGTTAAACCCAAAAATGAATTAGTAAAATAGGCTCTCTCCCAACATAGAAAGTTCTGTAAGCGACATAGGACGCACCTTTGAGAATCAAGTCATCATGAGGCTCTGACTGGTATACAGGTTGATAAAGCATGGGACAAAGGATGTGTTGGAAATGCTGATTCCCTGATAGAGAAGGTAAAGTCCTTACTGTCCTCCCACCATGGACAACTGAATGCTGTGTGAGACTGCACAGTCAGCAAGGATCATACAAGTTTAGGCTTCTTTAGATAGAAGCAGAGGCAGTTTCAGTGATGCTTTACGTTTCTGTGTGGACTCACTTTTCATACAGTAGGGCTGATGACAAKAACAGAACTAGAAACTTACCAGGTGTAGGATAGGAACTGTGATGGCATTTAAGTAAGTCTCTGGGAAGTTTCTGACTTGATTATTACAAGTCGGGCCCTGTACCAAATTTGCACAGGATGCTGGGGKTCTGTGACCAATGAAAAGCTCACTATACATAAGGGAGATTTCTGTAAAGAATGATYGAGAAGTAGAAAGACTAACCATTGCAAAAACATGGAGAGTGGGATGCATTCAAGTTTTGTTTGCACTAGAAAAATCCCCATCAAAACTCCTTGAAGTGTAGAACTTTGGTAGATGGYTAGAATAAGCTATGAAATACGTGTATTCTTTTTCTTCCCTAGAGTTTTTTCCAAACAAACCTTGGAAATATTTAGTTAATATTTAAGTAACAATATTACAGCCAAGGTAAAATTCTATAAATGTTAAAGAAAGCAGTGAAATCCAGATATTCAGATACTTAGCATGTAGAYGTCAGCATCAAGTGAAATAAACACTCAGGGCATGAGTAACGAGCACAATGTTTGCTAGAGCTGGAGGCAAATCTAGCTAGTAGACATTGGCTCTGAATCAAGAGGAATAAACCAATTAGTTGGCGACAGCTTCATTATAATGAATAGGATTAAAAGTTAAAGTAAAATATGACTATAATAAGCAAAGAAGTAGAATATATGAAAACATGGTTGCCACTTATGGTGATCAAAAAAACAATTTGCAAAGTGAAGAAATTCACGAGACAAGAGGTTCACAGTAAACTGTATGCTACATAGGAACATCCAAACCCATCTGTAAATCAAAACCCATCTGTAAATCCAAACCCACAGTGACTCTGGAAAGAGTATAAGGCAGCCTGGCAAAGCTGTCGTATAGGAGAGATGAGCAGAAAAACATTCTAAAAAATTGTTGGCCAAAGCCTTTGAGTTATATGGAAACTTGAAGGACTTCAAAGAAATTCCAATAGGACAGATAGAATCACACCATAGAGTTCTTAAAAGTAAGTAATTGACATCCAAAGACAGAGACAAAGTATGGATATTTGGCCAGAGAAAATGGAAACACAAGAGGCCATGACCATGACAACCTCCCACCAGCAATTTAAGTCTCAAAACAGTGGACCAATACCTTTAAGATAATGAAAAAGAAAAGCAAAACTGTCTTTGGAAATTTGCAAATCCAGGGGTAGGAGATAGGGGGTTTGTGAAGGAGAAACTGGGAAGGGGAATAACATTTGAAATGTCAATATATAAAATAACCAATAAAAATGAAAAACAAATAAATAACAAAATGAAAAAAAAGAAATTTGCAAAATCCAAAATAATGTTCCTTAAAAATAAAATACAGACTAATATGTTATCAGGCTTATACATCCTTGAAGTGTGTGCTGTCATAAAACGTAATAGGTTACTTATGAGTAAGTCCACCTGTGTAGTAGATGCAKATAAGGCCATGTTTATTTTGGAGTAATTTGTGTTGTTAGGCACCATAGGAAGAGGAGTGTGGTCCGTGTGATTACTGAAGAAACCAGACTTTTAGGGCAAGATCTCAGCAGATGGCCTGAAACACTTGGAACAGATGCCACTCAGCAGCATGAAAATTATCAACAGTTAGTAAAAAGGAGACAAAATGCGATCTTCCCATTGGGTTGCTGTTGAGGTGTATGAACCATGCAATAAGAACCTGCATTATCAAACTCACAATAGCAAAACAGCTTCCTCTTGATCTCTGTTGTCCTAAGAGTGGTAATATGCTTGACTGTTTCTCAGCCAACTGAAGATTATCATCTAAAAACATTAGGGGGAGGGGGCAGAAAAGAAAAGAGCAGAGAAATGCATTCTTTCTCTATTTCTCTATTTCTTAATAGACACAAAAAGAGTTTATACTAGTTTTCCATTTGTTTATTTGCTTATGATTACAGAATCTTATATAGCACACATTAGCCACAAGCTCCTGTGTAACTGAACCTCGAATTTCCAACCTYTCTGCCTCTACCTCCCAAGTGCCAGGGTTATATGAAGGTATTGCAGGATATTTGATCATGCTGTGAACCCTGAAATTGTGTGATTTACTGAAAAAAAAAACTGTTTCTTGTTGTGGTGTGACTCAGCCCTTAGCACACAACTTTAGTCCCTCTGACTGGGGTGCAGACATGTCCTTAAGTACACACTTTTAATTCCAAACAATGAAGTTAAAGTTAGTTTGTAGAAGGAAGCACCCATGTTTGAAAATGATGTCTAATTGAGTCACAGACAAAGAGATAAATCAGAGAAAGATTTGATTGACTAGGATATTCCCAACTCTGACACTAAGAGAGAGAAAAGACAGGCCACTTAGAGAACAGTGTAGGGAAAAAGGAAGGGGGCAGTTTTGACAGGAGAGTTTTATAGAGATAGGTTGAAGAGAGAACAAGCTAGACATAGGTGAAGACAGAGTGAGCCAGAGAATGAGATAGAGCCAGATTACACCAGACTACCAGAGTTAGTCTAAACCCAAGCAGAGCAATTCAATGGAACTAAGAGAAGCCATATTGAATCAATTAGATTGGAGAGGAGTTTTGAGCCAGAACAGCTGAGTTAAAATAACCATCCAGTGTTCAGAAAGAACTAGGGGGGGTGTAAACTTACACAGCAGCAAGTCCCACAGGCTGAAAACATTCCAGATTAGATTGTATGGAGGCTAGACGCTTCCAGGACTAGGCCTAGGAACAGACTGAGAAACTTACGACTGACTTTTTAATTAATGTTTGCATGAATTTATATATCTACTTGTTGGTGAGAGTGTAACGTACACTTCAGAAAAAGTCTATACTCCTATAATTTAATCATACTTTTTCTTTTATTTCTAAAAGCAGACACATGTTCATGTGGTCACTTATATGACCTAATTTGGCAAGAGATGGCAGTGCTGGGTTTGCAATAGAACAGAGGACCATGCAGTCCTAGAAAAGGTACATTTGAAATGTCACTGAGTGTCTTCAAATCATTTGTTTCTGTAAAGTTTTTTTGAAGTGTTATAGAATACTACCAACTTTAGGTACAGGCAAAAGTATTAATCCTGCATGGCATATTTGGATCAGTACATACTGGTTGGTAGATTAGGAGACTTAAATATTTGAAAATGAGCAAAACATATTGGAAAAAAGAATATTATTAGAAGACAAAATGCATGAAGAAAAGTCAAAAGGTGATTTAAATATTTTTCTCCTTCATAAAATAGTACACATAAGTCACCAGGATGAAGGATTCAAGGAGGGTGTGAGTTATTTGCCCAACACATTCCTGTTTTCCAGGAAAGCTTTCAGAGAGTCTTTGCATATTGGCAAAAAGTATAAACAGGAGGTCTGATCATGCACCTCATTACGCTGTCTCATCCATGTCACGAGGTATGCAATGCATACAAATATCCTTATTACTCTGTATGTGTTGCTGTTAATTGTTTTCTCAAGCCAGAGTTTCACGTAGCCCAGGCTAGCCTTGAACTCACTGTGTAGTTAAGGTTAACTTTGAAAGYTTGGTCCTCTCACATCTAGCTCCCAGGTGGTGGTATCACAGAGATGTACCACCTTACCCATTATCCAGTTACTTATTTTAAGTAACAGATTCATTAAGTGAGCCAGATACGATTATAATTGCACCAATCCTCAGCATCTCTTAAGCACTTAAAAATAGTCTACAAAATTGCCTCCCACCAAACTCACCCTGGAGCTTCCTGTGATCGCACAATTAAGTAACACTTTATTATCATATCTGATTTCACCCAGGGCTCTACTGTCACCTCAGAGCAGCAATGGTTCCACCCCCTATTGAGAATTAGTATGTATGAAACACAGTGAGTCTTAAGTTCCATGGATTGGAGCATAAAACTTAGCTTGCTCCTTTAAGAGAG
>BDUI01025038.1:10598-21537 GCA_002335545.1 Apodemus speciosus | reverse complement strand
GGCCTCCTCTTTTCTCACAGAGATGAGCACAGTTTCTTTGAGTGTGAGTACCATACAGGCATCTTACCTTGAAGCCAGTCAAATATACACCTAGTAAACTGATATTTGTGAAAGTGTGCTATCTAAACTATGAGACCAGGCTATCAGGCATAGACTCTGATGCAGTTATATAGGGTTGGAACCCAGAGAACTAGCACAAACACCCAATGCAGGCATAGAATGCCCAGTACAGAACTCATTACAGCTTTATAATTACCTTCAATAGTCATCAATGGGAGAAAGACTTTATGATGAATCTAGCATGAATGAGTATGTTGGTTATTTCCTGTAGACATGGAAAAAAAAATGCTCAGGTACACAGTTAGATGACAAAACCAATCGACCTAGCCCTGGACGTGGATCATGTTCCTGAGAAGCACCTTGGGCATGTCCGCTAAGTCACTTTGTGTAGGTAAATAGGTCTGGTGCTTAATGATGTAATGGAAGATTGTTTTGTAATTTCTTATATAATACATTAGTAATGAGAAGAGGTTTACTCTTTTTCCTCATTTGGCTCTTTGGCTACCCACGGCAATTGTTCCTACAAACCTACTCCATACACACACGGGAAAATGATCAGGAGGGAAACACAATTGTCTCGGCCTCCATGCTAAGTCTCCGCTGCTTCGTTTGCTCCCCTTGGATTTTCTCATTGGAAAAATCACGTCTCCCTGGTTTTGTCCTGTTCCAGTGAGCTGTTATCAGCACAGCAATATTTCTCATCCAATAGTTTAATCCAGAGTTTCCAAAGATAATGCATAATAAAGTCCCCTGTTGCCCTAAAAAAAAAAAAAAAAAAAAAAAGTTCTGTTTAATTAACAATGCCAAAGTCAAGCTTCCGCATGACTCCAGGGACTGGCTGGCATTGAGTCAACTGCTTCTTAGGCCCCCTGACTCAACCCACTGGCCTCATTGACTCTAAGCCACACTGCCTTCCAGATGGTATACACTGGAGGGCTCCTTCAGACAATGCTAACAGCAAGCTGCCAGCCCTGGAAGATGTCAAGTGGACAAATGATTGTGATCAGTATTAAGAAACATGAAAGAAATTGCTTAAAAAATGGAGTACATTGTGATGGCTTCCAAACAAATTAGGGAAGCATCCTCAACCATCCAGGGGAGCTCCGGAGCCCGTGTGAACACATTCAGCTCCCTCGACTGAAGACTATGCACATCTGTAAGCTGAGTAGCTAGGGAGGTGCTTTCCTGATGGGAATCACCTGAGGTAAGGCGGGCTTGCTTCTTGAGTTTCAGGATACATGCCAGGGGCACACAGATGTCTCCGGCTGCCTAGACGTTCCTATTTCTTCTCTCAGCTCCTTGGGGGCATTTTCTGTCCTTCTCTCTCTTCATGCCTTTCTGAGTTATTATTGTTTCATTTTGAATTCCTTTTGCCTTTTGTCTTTTTCTATTCTGAGCTTTCCTGCACTCACACCTTCAGGAGTCTCTGTCCTTGGTTTAAGCTGTTCGCACTGATTCTCAGATGGACCTCTCTTCCTTCTCCACTGGTATATTGATGATTTAAACCAAACTGGAAACAGAGCTCATTAAAGCTCTTCCATTATTYGATTAAATTCTCACAGCACGGAACAATGAAGGTGGRAAAATTGGGGCTGGAGGGATGGCTCAGTGGTTAAGAGCACGGGAGGCTCATTCAGGGGATCCAAACTTGGTTCCCAGCATCCTCACTGAGCAGGTCACAACCACCTGTAACTGCAGCTCTAGGGAATGCAACACCCCTGGCTTCTGAGGCACCCGAACTCAAGTGTATGCACTTGCACACATAATAAATAAAATTTAAGAAAAAAAAATTGTCAAGTTAAAAGTCTCCATTAGCCCTGAACAGTTCAGTAATCTGAGACTGCTTTTCACTTGTGTGCCCATGCTGACTTGTGTCTATTAGACAATTTTGACAGTGAAATRTGGCATTAAAGCTGTTAGCAGAAGAACCCAGGACAGARCCTGACTGACCCCGAGGACCATGAATATCAGTCAGAGGCYGTGCCCTCACCACACTGAACATCAAAGCATTGACCTGGCTATGTGGTTAGCATGCCACAGGGAAAATAACTGGCTTGATTTTGCTTCCCCAACTACCACTTTCCCAACAAATAACAAATCTTGACACTCTCATCCTCCTACTGCAGGGACCTGAAGGGACCTAAAGCGAATTTCTCCATCACTCTTCTGTTTTGGTTACTGTCTGCCATCTTTCACATAGACTCTGAGTTCTATGTATATTTTTGAACCGTAGAGATAATGGTCCATATCAGTCATTAATGAAAACAGAAAGAGGAACATATAAACAGCTGTTTTAATTACCCACTTAACTATATAATATATATTTAGAGAGGGCCTCGGTGATGGTGGAGGGCRTGCCTGTAAACCAAGCACAGCAGTTTGCCAGAAGTTTGCATCGCACACGAGGTAACTTTGTAGACAAGGGAAATTCATTGTAGCTGATATGTGTGTGTRYACACACACATGTATATATAAATGYACATATGGTTGTAKTAAAATTTTATTTTCAATAATATTTGAAATTCATTCAAGTTCCTTTGATAGGTAAGTTTGTTAGTTAAAAGTTAACGAGGCTGGCTGGCCAGTGATCCCAGGGTCTGCCTGTCACTGTCTCTGCATACACCGCAGCCCGCTTTCTATGTGTGGGTTCCAGCTACTGAGCTCAGATGCTGGTATTCTTCCAGGCAAATGTTGCCTGTTGCTTTAGCCCTTACAGGCATTTTTAAATTTGAATAACTCTAAGCATATAACGAGGCTGAAAGAATCATACACTAGCATAATTTAACCCAGATTCAGATTCAAGCATTAATATTTTTCTTTCTGTAGGCACGCATCTTTCCTTTTTACATAGCTTTGTGCTTATGCCCTGGTAGAATCTGCCCTGCTGAATCATTTGGAAGTACAAGGTGACAATAACACGTGAACATTCATCCCTTAACACTTAAGTATTCTGCTCACACAAGCAAGCCTGTTCTCTTGCATTACCTCGGCCCTACTACTACCCTAAGATAATTATCAATAACTCAAACAGTACCTAAAACTGAGTATGCRTGTTTGCATATGAGCGTGGGCAGACATGTGCCACAGCACGCCCGTGGTGCTCAGAAGGCAGCATGTGAGGATCRGTTCTCTTCTTCCGCCACGGGGGTGGGGCCCGGCCCAGGCATGGGACTCTGGTCATCAGGCTTGGTAGCAAGTACCTTTACCTGCTGAGACATCTTGCCAGCCTTACTTTGTAACAGATGGGATACTAAGCTTTTTCAAATAGTAGGTAGTAGTACTACGTTGTCTTATGGATGGTGTCTCAGCTCTAAGCAATCCTTATGCAGAGTTATGGTCTTAAGAGCAGAAAATTCTATTGTATTTCTGGTGGAAACTAGCAGTCCAAGGTCAAGGTGAAAATAAGCTTGCTTTCCCTGGAGGCCATTTTCCTTGGTTTGCAGGTGGCTGCCTACTTTCTCAGTGTCCCCACAGAGGTGTGGCATCTTTTCTTGCCCCTTGCAGTGCGCAGCCCCATTACACAGTCTGCAGTATCAGGGTGGATATTAAGCACCAAGAGGTCGCCGGCGAGAGGCGGTGTGCTTTGCTGCTGTGTTCCTCCTGGTACCAGGAACGGGCACTCTGTGAGATGAYRTCAGCTGCCTGTGGTGTGCTCAGATCGTTCCCCATGCCACAGAGACATCCTCTTCTAATCTTTGCCAATCRATTGCCCAGCAGGGATAGCCGAGGTTTGTTTGGAAATCCACTGAGGTTTTGCTTTGTTCTAATTTATGTGATGTTGACTCCATAGTTTTAAAGAATGCTTTGCAAAACAGAACCAAGCAAGGTGCCTTCTGTAACCAGCACCACAGTGTATCCAACTGGAAAAGGGGAGGGGGAAGGCATTGGGGACAAAATCAGGATATGTTTAGCCAGCAGTCGCCACTCAGCCTCAGCGTCTTTCCCTTTTCTTCCTCCTGCTTGTATGCCAAGTGTCTTGGCACAGGGACTTCCAACTGTTTAGACTCTCACACTGCAGTTACATAGACTGGGTTGTCCTCTCTGCCTCTCTCCCTGTTACTGGGTCTCTGTCTCTCACTTTATTCTATCAAGGAGAAGCATGGAGGTTCAGCTATTATGCTTATTTGGTTTTGGGAGGAACAGCTCTCAAGGAGCCTTTTCTCTTGAGCAAAGAGTCCATTAACGTCACTCCCACCCGCTGGCAAATCCTAGTGCTTGGATCTAGAGGAAAGCCTTTCCTGTTGTATTTCATAATTGTTTGTCTTCAGTTTGATGCACCAAGTTGCACGAATCAATGACAGATGGGACTTCAGGCTTCAGGCACAGCCAAAATGGAAAATTTCATTTTATTTTTAAATGATTCCCCCCACCCAGGGTCTCTAAATGACTTCGAGGGAGAAGCCTTCGGGATGAAGTGACTTGTATTATACTGGCCGTGTCTAGATGAGGCTGGCGGTGTAAAGCTGGCCCTCTCCGTGGCCGCCAGCACAGCCCTTCTTTCTGATGCTCTCTTTGCTCTCCGGGCACGTGACGCTAGAATCCTTTCTTCCCCTTCYATCCCAGTGTCATGAAGCAATAGTTTTTATTTTTCCTTTTTGGACATGAAGACTCTTACATGGAGCCATCTGAATTACATGAATAAGGTTTAATTTCTTGTAAAGAAAAAAATAAAAAGTTGGGATTCTCTYTATAGTTCCTGGAATCTCAGCAGCCACTTGGTTGTGCTGAGAGATGTAAAAAAAGGGGGGGGGGATTTTGATATATGTTGGCTCTGGAATCCCACAGCACAGGCTGCTGTGACTGCTGTGAACCTTCACCTGAGGTCCCTCCCGCATTGCTTTCCTCTGAGGTGGGGTGGGCAGAGCTGAGGATGGGCTCTGAGAACCTCCATGTCTAAAGAAAGAAAGAGGATGGATTTTCTCTTCTTCTCAAAGTAGTAAAATACATGTCCAGATACAGTCTCTGATTTACCGTCTTATATTATCAATGCTAAGTCTATACAATGTTAGCTTTCGGGGTTTTGTTCTCTTAACATGTTGCTCTCRAGAGTGGACCTCCTGAGAAGTCGGGCTGGTAGGGTTTYGTTTCTCTCCAAAACTGGGAAGCTTAGCTGCTCCACCTGTGACAGAGGGGTGGCTCACAGTTTTCACAGAAGAACAGGGTGAATTAAGGCTGAATGAGAAGAGAGAGAAGGCAAGATTATTGGACAATTCTCTTGTGACTCAGGTCGGCATGGCCCAATGAACACATGTGTGAGAAGACAGGTTGGGTTACCGTGAAGGCCTGACAAAGCATACACATGCTATGCACACGGGAGGCCGCTGCATGTCTATCATACGAATGGGCTTCTAACAGGAACATGTTTCAAGCAGGGATCAGCAGCTCGCGCCTCAATGTAGGCAAAGGATTGCCCGTAAAAGCCCAACTGCTTCCTACGCATCAGACATCTAGACTGCCATTCTAAAAGTTCATTTATATGCATACATTTGAAAATTAAATAATACGATGACACCAAACACAAAACAGTTGGCTGTATTTCAAAGAAGAAAAATCCCAGGCACTTTAACTTCATAGCCTTCAGGTTCTTTGAGGGTTGCTGGTTCCTGCCGTTTCTGACTTCACATTGGCTGTACTCCTATAGCCGAAACCTATCGCTATAGGTTTGTGTTTANCTGTGACAGAGGGGTGGCTCACAGTTTTCACAGAAGAACAGGGTGAATTAAGGCTGAATGAGAAGAGAGAGAAGGCAAGATTATTGGACAATTCTCTTGTGACTCAGGTCGGCATGGCCCAATGAACACATGTGTGAGAAGACAGGTTGGGTTACCGTGAAGGCCTGACAAAGCATACACATGCTATGCACACGGGAGGCCGCTGCATGTCTATCATACGAATGGGCTTCTAACAGGAACATGTTTCAAGCAGGGATCAGCAGCTCGCGCCTCAATGTAGGCAAAGGATTGCCCGTAAAAGCCCAACTGCTTCCTACGCATCAGACATCTAGACTGCCATTCTAAAAGTTCATTTATATGCATACATTTGAAAATTAAATAATACGATGACACCAAACACAAAACAGTTGGCTGTATTTCAAAGAAGAAAAATCCCAGGCACTTTAACTTCATAGCCTTCAGGTTCTTTGAGGGTTGCTGGTTCCTGCCGTTTCTGACTTCACATTGGCTGTACTCCTATAGCCGAAACCTATCGCTATAGGTTTGTGTTTACAGAGCTTCTTATTTCGGGCAGGCGAGCAAGCAGACGTGTTAAGATGCGCGCGCACACACACACACACACACACATCTCATTTGGAGTTAAATGGAAGCAGTGAGGTGGAGATTGACTGGTGCCTGGTGCAGCACTCTTGACGCTTCCCCTATGGTTTGCAGAATACACACGGCATTCGTACACCTGCCRTGAGGCCCATCTCAGCGCTTTATCTCCCCGTTAATCCGGCCTTGTGCTTATTCTCTATCTCTGATCAGAAACATTTCTCACACTCTCAGCAGCAACTGAGCTCGGAGAAAGGCAACCTAATACAAGATAGCGTTGTTGATTTAAGATGTTAATGGTTTTAGCCATGGACAGGGAGTTCATTTTTAAATAGCTGAGCAGAGATTTGTGGCGAGTAAGATTTTGAGCTGGGGTAGCTAAGGTGCATTAAGAATCTTTAATGATGGATCTTATCTTTTGTGTTTGTTTCATTTTTTTTCTCTACAGTCATGAGGAACCACAGTGCTGTCCGTGAGTTTGTTCTTCTCGGACTATCCACCGACCCCTACATTCGGCCTGCACTCTTTGTCCTCTTCCTTCTGGTTTACCTCCTCACCGTGGTGGGGAACTCCCTGATGCTGTTCGTGATTGCAGCTGATTCTCACCTCCACACACCTATGTATTTCTTCTTGAGACAGCTGTCCTTCCTGGACCTCTGCCACTCCTCTGTCACGGCTCCCAAGATGCTAGAGAATCTGCTTTCTGAGGAGAAAACCATCTTGGTTGAAAGTTGCTTGGCTCAGGCCTTCTTCGTCTTCGCCACCGGTGGCACCGAGGCCTGTCTACTTGCGGCGATGGCCTATGACCGCTACGTCGCCATYGGTTCCCCTTTGCTCTACAGCCAGGTGATGAGTAGCCAGCTCTGTGTGGGGCTGGTGTGGCTCTCCTGGGGTCTGGCTATTGCAGATGCTCTCCTCAATACCCTTCTGGCTGTCCGTTTAGATTTCTGTGAGGACCAAACRATTCCTCACTTCAGCTGTGAGCTGTCTTCTCTCTTCCCTCTGTCTTGCTCTGACATTGCTGCCAACTTCATTCTCCTACTGTGCTCCTCTGTCGTGCATTTCTTTGGAACCCTTGTCATGATTGTTTGCTCTTATGGCCGCATTGTCTCCACTGTCCTGAGGGTCAGCTCCAGCACGGGGAGAAGCAAGGCCTTCTCCACCTGCTTGTCCCATCTCACTACTGTCATCTTGTTCTAYGGCTCTGGGTTCATCAGTTATCTCTTACCGGTTTCAGGGTCCCCCCTGGAGATGGTCTTCTCCTTGCAGTATAGTCTGATCACCCCCATGCTGAACCCCCTCATCTACAGCCTGAAGAACAAGGAGGTGAAGGCAGCAGTGGGAAGAATGATCAGAAAGCATTTTTAGCCTCTTGAATATCACACACAACATTATGATAAGATAGACAAGGAACCGCGGTGCTACACAATCAGATGACAGGCTTTGGGGAAGGTTTTTGGTTGTCCATGATGGAAGGTGCTACATGCCTCTTGCTCTTTTGGAAATATTTGTGAAAGAAGCAGAGAACTTTTAGGATGATAGATCTTATTCAGAAAATGAGAAATGAATCGGTGAACCCTCTTTTCCAGGAGAGCACCTTACAGACATGTTCRCCTTTCACGCCTGTATAAACAGCTGTTGCTGTCGGCAGCTCACCACTCCTTCATGTTTTAAAAAAAATATATCCAAAATTTTCGTGAAATCTGACTCCCTCAGAAGCAGACAACCATCATGGGATCAGGGTGGCCCTGTGGCCCAGGACAGGCTGATGGTTCTGTCTTTTTCTCCTGATGAAGCATCCCAACCCAGAATTCTTACCCAGAGTGAAATCAAGACCCAAGAGAAGTTATCCAGGGAGTTAAAATACTAATTATAAACAAAAAGAAACTCCTAGAACCAAGCCTATAATACTGTGCCTCCTTAAAAAAGAAAAAAACCCACAGCTCCATTTCTGGCAACTATCCTTGGGGTGATATGTTAAGAAAGAATAACAATGTCAACTTTGATATATTTCTTAACTTGTGCCAAGAAGTGTACTACATCCCTGGGGTAGCAACAGGCTCCTGCTTGTAATTCCTGGGGYCTCTGGATGGATCTACTTCAGATAGAACAGAAGAAGAGCATCCTAGATTATCCACGGGGGTCCCACACAATCACATGAATCTGTAAAGGTGTGAGCACTCTACAGTCAGATCCAGAAAAGGCCGGGCAAACTGGAAGGGCAGAGATAGGTATAAGCACAAGGAAGATTCACTATCACCCCCGCCTCTCTACGCTGGCATTCTTGATGAGGCCACGAGGCAGGAATTGCGGCCAGCTTCTAGAGGCGGAGAGACAGAAAACCTGCTTCTCAGTACTGAGCTCTGCCAGGAGCCCAGAAGAGCCCAGAGGAGCCAAGACGAGCCCAGAGGAGCCCAGAAGAGCCTAGAAGAACCCAGAAGAGCCCAGAGGAGCCCAGAACAGGCAGAAAGGCTTCTTCACAGGTACTCAAGATCAGCACCACCACGCCTCCATTTTGTCCCTGAACAATGTAGAGTGTTCAGCCCACCCATACTTCTGACCTAATGTATTGTAACATATCTGCATGACATAAAAATGTTTTATTTTAATTTTTTTTAGAATTTCATCAAGTACTGTATTTACATCATTTCTATCACATACCCTTTCCCACCCACAGCTAACCCCAGATCCCCYACTTTATTTCAAACTTATGAGTTTCTTTTCTTTAATTGTTGGTGTCCCATACCACACACACATGCACACACATGCATACATACATGCACACAGACACACAGACACACAGACACACACACAGACACAGACACACACACACACACACACACACACCCTACCGAGTCCATTTAAAGCTGAGCACTTAAGATCGGACCACTAACTAGATAACCCCTAGGAAAGACCGATTCTCTCTTCGGCATTAATTGCCGGTAGCATTTTATCTGGGGGTGAGGCCTTGTGAGATTTCCCCCACTCCAGTTGCCGTTTCAACTGGTGGTGTGTCTTGTTTGCAGCCATGTTTGAAGTAGAAGTTTCGGATATGTCAGGTGACACAGACTTACGTGGTGTTTTGCTGATACAGACTCGCAAGGTGAGGCCACCTTACATGGCTTTTTGCTGAAGCAAGACTCGTGGGAGGACACGTGATGTTTGGAGGGAGTATAAATATGACTCAACGGACAGTGGTGGTGCACTTGTGCAGCTAGCTTTGCAACACTTTGTTGGTCTAGAGTTTTCATCTTGGCTGATTTTTGCTTCATTGAAAGAGGCACGGTGGAGAACTTGTCCTGGCGTCCTGGCTGGTCCTGGCTGGTCCTGACTCGTGCTGATTCAGCAGCAGAGGCCTGGCRGTTTCTGCTAGATCAAGCTGCTGGTACTGATTCAGTTTGCTATCCTGAGACTCCTGAACTGGCCTGCTGGTGTCCTGACAGATTGGAATCACCCCAGTGGGRGTGGGGCTGAAGCATTAAAAAACCCTTATTAAAAGTAGGTTTTAAAAATCTAAACTGCCCACCTGGAGGRGGTCACTCATGGCTGTTTCGGGGTTTCCCCACAGCTTCTAGTGTTTAAGTCCAGAAGCCTCCCTAGGCAGCAGGGTCTGAGGAGTGTGAGGATTCTGCTGCTGTGAGATGACCAAGTACAAACTAGTGGTGGTCGGAGGGATTGGTGTCTTCGGGAAAAGTGCTCTGACAATCCAACTGACCCAGTGCCATTTTGTGGAGGGATATGATTCCCACCATAGAGGATTCTTACTGAAAACAAGTGGTGATTGACGGCAAGGCCTGTCTGCTGGACGTACTGGACACGGCCGGACAAGAAGACGACAGTGCCATGAGAGACCAAKASGTGAGGATGGGCAAAGGGTTCCACTGCATATTTGCCATCAACAACAGCGAATCATTTGCAGATATTAGTCTTTAYGAGGAGCAAATTGAGCGCATGAAAGACTCTGAGGATGTCCCCATGGTGCTGGTAGGGAACAAGGGTGACTTGCCAACGAGGACAGTGGACACAGAGCAAGCCCATGAGCTGGCCAAGAGTTATGGAATTCCATTTATTAAAACCTTAGCCAAGACCCCACAGGGTGTGGAGGATGCCTTTTACATACTCGCCAGGGAGATATGCCAGGACGGAATGAAGACGCTCAACAGCGGTGAAGATGGCACTCGAGGTTGTGCGGGGCTGCCCTGTGCAGCGATGGAGTATCAGAAAAGAGCCACGGTCAAGCAGCATGGATGGCCCGGTTCTGACGCCCCTGCTGCTCTCTGCATCTCAGAGAAGCTTCCCCTTCCCCGACTCAGTTACCGAGCACAGCCATCTAACCTGAGACCTCTTCAGAACAGCTACCTCCTCCCTCTGCTGTCCGACCAGAGAAATGGGCCTGTTTCTCCCCAGCAGTTCTCTGCCCTGGGTTTCCCCTAGACACAGACAGACACACCTGCCAGCTGGATTTGTCCTCTGAAAATCAGTTTACATGGATGCAGAGAGCCAAACTATAGACATGCCATTCTGTTGACAACAGTTTTCTCTCCCTGCAGCCTCGCCACCTTCTCCTCTGTCACCCATGCCTTTCCCCACAGCCTTGGTGCGAGGCTTCT
>BDUI01025037.1:19544-32308 GCA_002335545.1 Apodemus speciosus | reverse complement strand
AACTCACTCTGTAGACCAGGCTGGCCTCGAACTCAGAGATCCGCCTGCCTCTGCCTCCCAAGTGCTGGGATTACAGGCGTGTGCCACCACAGCCTGGCGTCCTCAGAGGTCTTAAGCTTGGGGTTTCCTGGTTGCCTGAGCTAGCTTTGTGCGAGCCGGCTGTAGCAAAGATGGCGGTGGCAGCGGGGAGAATCGCAGTTGGTTTCTCATTGGAATGTTAACAGCCAAAAGAACTTGGAGCAATGGATTCCAAATCTTAAAAGACCACTACAGCCAGTCTAGGCTACCATGCCTTTAAGGTACAGGGAACAGAGACTCCTGAGTTGCAAATGACCCTAATGCCTCTTCTTTAAAGTCGAGCTTTCCTGGTACCAGAAGCTTTCATTTAAGTGTCCCAAAGGAAGGAAGCAACCAGCAGTCCTGTCCTGATATTATACATGCATGATAACTCTAAGAGTATAATACTGGCTCACATACCTTGAAGTAACCAACAGCTCTCTAATTGGATTTTGACCCACTTAAGGGGAAAATCATGACCTGTAGCAGAAACATGGCCAACTATTCAGGCAAAGTGAAGTCATGGTTCTTGGAATAGAACCTACAACCACAACTTTATTAAACTAGCATAATCCATGAGTACATTATAATGATTTTTCCTATACCCACTGTAGTGGCTATTCCTGGTTGTCAACTTGACTATTTCTGGAAAAAATTACAATTAGAATTAGAAGGCTCACCTGTGGTCCTAATCTGGAAGTTTGGATATATAAATTTCTGACCTGGATCTTGGCTTAGAGATCTTGAGGCATAGTTGCTATGAATCCCAGATTAAGACAGGGAGATCTCTGAGTTCAAGGTCATTTTGGACAAAGCAAGTCCCAGATTCATGAGTGGTGGCACACATCTTTAATCTGGGCCACACCTTCTGCTGGGACATTGGAAGAAGGACATTGGAAGAAGGACATTGGAAGAAGGAAGATTCTGTCTGTCTGTCTGTCTGTCTGTCTGTCTGTCTGTCTNTCTCTCTCTCTCTCTCTCTCTCTCTCTCTCTCTCTCTCTCTCTCTCTCTCTCTCTCTCTCTCTCTCTCTGTCTTGCTTTCCTGCTTGCCTGGTGGAACTGAGCAACTGCTAGCTCCTTGAGCTTCCATTCTCAGCTGCTACTGACCATTGTTGGGATTTGGACTGTAGACTGTAAGTCATCAACAAATTCCCTTACTATATAGAGACTGCCCATACATTCTGTGACTCTAGAGAACCCAGACTAATACACCCACAGATAAGCAGAGTCCTTACCCCTCATGAAGGAAACATCACTTTTCAACAGATAGAGATGGTTAGAGAAAGACACAACCAAACAAAATTCAGAGTTGTGGAGTCTGTTTTCACAAGCTGTATTTTCAAAGTAACTCTTGTGCCTCAGGTTTAGGAAACATTGTAGAAGAAAGGTAGATAAACTGTAGGAGCCAGAGTTATCAGATAGATAGTTTGATATGAAGCTGTGTTTTCTACTAACATCTGAAACTACAACCAGAAATTCTCATCAATATAACTACCTAAACATGAGCTGACAAAGGACAATAGCAAAATGCATACTAAAGTCAGACTGGAGGAAGTCCATGAAAACTCAGACCTATAGAAAGATCTATAAGCAACTAATGGATGATAGAAATGTAGAAAAAGTCTTATTAAACCAAGGAAAAGCACACTAATTGGTTATTTATAGAAATGGTTAACCCTGACAACATATAAATAACATTATAGAAAGTGAGAAGTTTGTAAAACTGTTTTTATTTAAGAAGAAATAAAAATGTTTTATATGTGTATACATATATATGTACATACATATGCACATTACAATAATTAATGAAAAATATGCCGTGAATTTGAATGATGGCAAAGAAGTATACATGGAAGAATTTAGAGAGAGGAAATGGGGGAAATAATATAATTATCATGTCAAAATAACAAAATAATAGTTAACAACAATAGTAATAATAGACTTTGGTATATTTTTATTTGCATTCCCTGATCCTTATTTTAAGGGTTGGTACAATTATTTCAGATATTAATCAGACATGTTAAATTGAAAAATTGTTTCTTAAAATAGATCCACATCTACATTGCTTTTCTGAGATAGTACTTTTCTACCTGGGTCACTAAAGAAGTTTTTATGTCACGTGTTTTTTTTTTTTTTTTTTTTTTTTTCATGTTCAGGCAAGAAAATCAAGAAAGCACACCCTTAAGATCTTGGAAAATATTTTCTCTAGCTATGAGGGTCTAAAAGACATATTCTTGCTATTCTTAGAACTCAGGTGTGGGAGGAGACCGGGTGTGGGGAGAAGTACAGAAGGTCAGGAAGTTGAACAGTGGTGTGTAGCAGTGGGGGACAAGAAACTGGAAGTAACCATTAGAAAGTCCCAGATGCCAGGAAGGCAAGAGGCTCCCAGGACCCAACAGGGATGGCATTAGCGGAAATACCCAACAAAGAGGAAGAGAACCTGTGTTGGGCATATCCAGAGGTTAGGCACGGCTCCCAGTTGAGGCATGGAGCCACAGGCTCATCTCAAAAATATTAACACAGAATTGTTCCTGTCCAAAGGAAATTCAGGGACAAAGAGTGGAGCAGAGACTAAAGGAAAGCCCACCCAGCTACTGCCCCACCTAGGGATCCATCCCATCTGCAGACACCAAAACCAGACATTATTGAAAATGCCAAGAAGTACTTGCTGACAGTAGCCTGGTACTTCTGTCCCTTGAGAGGCTCTTCCAGAGCCTGACAATACAGATGTGGATGCTCTCAGTCAACCATAGGACAGGACCGCAATGGAAGAGTTAGGGGAAGGACTGGAGAAGATGAAGGGGTTTGCAACCTCATAGGAACAACAATATCAACCAACCAGATATCCCAGAGTGCCCAGGGACTAAACCACCAACCAGAGAGTACACATAGAGGGACCCAAGTCTCCAGCTGCTTATGTAGCACAGAATGGCCTTTTCTGGCATCAATGGGAGGGGAGGACCTTGATCCTGTGGAGACCTGATGCCCCAGTGTAGGAATGCTAGGGCAGTAAGGAGGGAGTGGGTGAGTTGGTGGGTGAGTAGGTGCATGGGAAGCACCCTCATGGAGGCAGAAGGAATCGGGGGATGGGATAGGGAGTTGCAAAGGGGAAACTGGGAAAGGGGATAACTTTTGACATGTAAATAAATAAAATAACCAATTAGAAAAAAGAAAAGAATTCCTTTTCCCCTGCCAGTTGTGGAAGTCTCAATGAACTGTCTTAACTCATTTTGAAGTTTTAAAAGTACTGAAAGTGTCTACTAAAGCTCTCTAAATCTCAAATTTACCTGGAGTCAACATTTTACCAAAAGAGCGAAGAATTTGGTGTTTGTCCTGAAGTTATCTCTTACTTTGAAAACTCTGTGTTTTCTGGAGGAGACTGGGTACAAAACAACAACAAAAAATAAAACAAAMCAAAACAAAACAAAAAACCAAGACTGTATTTTTGAGCAAGGGAGTCTTTCTTCCAATTCCTCTAAATGGTTTTAAATGTTTTATTAGAACTCTCTGTGTATCTTCCTTTTCTCTCTGTCTGTACTCTTTTCATATGCAGCCAAAAATAAACCAGCTGTTATTGTCAATATTCTTCTGGGAAAAAAATCTATGCTGTATCAATGTTCTCTGGTAAAAATTTTAGATACCCTAGACAGTAACATATCAAATAGGGTAAATGATGGGATCACTCAATCTATGTTAAAGGAAGTAATGGAGCATATTGTTTGTAGGGAGTTTAAAAATCATACTGAAACAAAGTGAATGCCATTATTTATATTATTGCTGGGAGGGAGCAATGGTGAACAATGTTATTAAACATGTTTATCCCTATAGACTGCTCTCACTATTCTCGTTTGTGGATATCATTCCCATTATTACATAATGGCCTGTGGCAAGAACTTTTACAGGTGTAATTAATCTCCCCAATCAGTGATATATATGCACATGATCAAATTAAGTAGTTCCTAAGGGGATATAGTGGTCAGAGTCAGATACAGAATATTTAACCTTGCTAGCATTGAAAAATATACCCACTTTATGGGTCAACTCGAAGGGCTGTGATTTCATAAGGCTGCTCAGTGGCACTGAGTCTGAAATTTTGTTTTAAGTTAACAAATATATCATGCTTTTACTTCAATATAAAAAATAACTATATTTGGGTTGATATTTTGCTATTTTATGGATTACAATGGTATAATAGTTTGCAAACAAAGAGTAGTGCTAAGCTACAAAATCCATTGGTATATTATCTTGTTTACCATATTTTAGGCTGTTCTAGAGTAAAATACATTGCAACTTAAGAGATAAAGGCAGAGTTCTTTAGATACATACCCAAAGAAAAATTGTCCTTGAAGCCTGTGATATCTGTTGCATCATGGTGACATCTGTGCTAGGCCTTGAAGATAAGTAAAATAATACAGGAAGACAAAGGAGAAAGAACATTCTGACTAGCAACTCTCCTTAATGTTGTTCCATGTTACTAGTATGATGAGCTCGCCACTGAAAATGAACTGCAGCTTTACCAATAGCCTCTTCTTAGATTTCTTCAGGGACCCCAGTTCTACTTTATTATGCCATGGCTTACTTTATTTTGTGACTCTTTCCATCGTATTGCCTCCAATCAACTAAGGTTTCAGCTTTACCAGTGGCATCTCCTAGCCTCTCAAAATTTCAAGCCTCAGTTAATCTCTCTTACCCTTCTCATGCCTTCAAAACTAATACTACCTTGCAAACTCATATATTACCAAATTTGGCTACCATTATAAGGGACAACCTAGACCTTCTCTGATCCACAAAATCTCTGTCCTGACCCTGAAGAAACATGTCCCATGAGTTAGACTTCTATCATGTGTGCAGTTTTRAGAATTATCTTCCAACTTCCTACATTAAGCTCTAAAAACCTCTAGTTTTTTGTTCTCTAGTTCAAAATTCTAAACTCCTTGTATAATCTTTCTCTAAATAATACATCATTACCTTACTCCTGGTACTAATTTCTAACAATGTTTCTATTGCTGTGATAAAATATCATGACAAAGAGCTACAATGGGAGGAAAGGATATATTTTATCTTATAATTCATGTCATTCCATATCCATTGAGATAAGTCACAGCATAAACTCAAGGTGAGGAATGTGGAGGCAGGAACTGAATCAGAAAACATAGGACATGGGTTACTGTATTGCTTTTTAAATCTTGCTCAGCCTACTTTTGTATACAATTCAAGACTATTTTCACTGTGATCTGGACCATCCTACATGAGTCATAATCAAGAAAACACTTTCTTCTCTCCTACAGACAATCTAATGGAGGCATTTTATTAAACAAGGTTCCCCTTTCCAGAAAACTCTAGCTTGGGATAAGTTGAGAAAAACCTAAGCAGCACATATACAGCTCACAAGAAGTCACTGGACAAATTAATGCCAATCTCTTGTGCTTCTGAACTTTCTTATCGTTTAATACCATAAAAAGTATGAAGATAGGTCAAAGAATATAGAGATAAAAAATACATAATAGCAGCATCTGGTAAAATGATATTTGTATTGTTTTGAAGGTTGCATGATTTAGACTTATTTGCTTTCATGTTATAGGACTTAAATCATTAGCTTGTGAGAATTCCTGTACATTTAAACTGTTGTGCATATAAAACTATGTGTTTTCTACTCTACAACATCATAACACATAATAAAAATTTATGTCATTTACAAAGGAATAAATCATTTAACTGCAATGTGCAATATATTTAAGATTAGACAGAAAAATTTAAATAGTGGGATTTATTTTATCATTGTATTTTTATATGAAATTAGTGGGAAAATCAAAGAGAATTTTAGTGCCAATCATCTTAACTTGAAACATACAGCTACAGTATTCAAACACTATTCTTCAAGTAACTCATCATTATTGTGCCTTTTCTCCCTTATTCAGAGAGTAATTCAGGAATTTGAACAACCAGAGTAATCGTAGGAGAAGTTACCAGGATTTAAGATTAATAATTAAGAGAATGAACATTCCATAGTTTATATAACTTATGGAGTTCATCAAATGAAGCTTAATTGTTTTTAGGAGCATTCTTCATCCTTTTGTTTCCATTTAACCTTGACTGTTGTCTTCCGTATTATGTTTAAATACTTCTTTTTCTATTAGGGAGTTGGAGGTCAAGACCTCACACAATCACAGAATCTCCTATTTGGGATCAAAGGCATAGGTCAGTTAGGCCATATCTTGGTTGTTTCATATCTTTGAATCTTAAGACTTCTGGTGTGACCTCTGTGAAGTTTAGAAATTTCTTTGCCATTCAGAAGTGTTCTTTTATGTCTGCTGTTTGAAAAGTTTCTTTACCTTGAGTTAAGATTTGCAAAATGCATACAGATTAATGCTATTCATTCTCTCTCTGTCTCTGTCTTGTCTCTCTTTGTCCCTTTGTCTCTCTGTCTCTCTGTCTCTCTGTCTCTCTGTCTCTCTGTCTCTGTCTCTCTCTCTGTCTCTCTCTGTCTCTCTCTGTCTCTCTCTGTCTCTCTTTCTCTCTTTCTCCCCTTCTTCTTAACAATACATACCCTGTCATATACTTAAATATAGCTATGATGATAGAATACAGTGTACTAGGTGATTTTCTGGGTAACTTAATGCCTGAGTACAGATTTGAGTTTACATTTTATTTTTAACTTTTCTCATCTCTCTGTGATGAGGAAGACTAAGTATTGATGCGTAAGAAGGAAAAGGCATTACATTATCACCTTGCTTAAGGCAATTGCCTTACAATTTCCTACTAACATTATTTTATGTTGAATTTTCAATAAATAATACTTTTATTTGTATCCAAAAACTATCATACAAATTCATTGACACTGTGTTAAGATCTATGATTCCCAAAGGTTGGAATGGTATTATGGGTATATTGATGCTATCTAAGACAGTTATCTGGTATACCTGTGCCTTATCCTTCCAGAAAACACAAAGGACTATGTTGCATTATCTGTTCTTATTTGGCAGAACATAAGAGCCAGGAAGCTTGTAACTTGACCAAAGGATCTTTTCACTTCCATTCAATGGTCAGTGTAAAACAGTTTAAAGTCAGTAGATAGGAAAATATCATGATTATGTCTTTCTAAACTGTCCAGGGTATATAACAATAATTAAGACATTTTTAAATAAGAACAAATATTATGACAGTCTTAGTACTCTACAGACATAGTTTGCTTAGTATTCTACAGACGTAGTTTGGCTTGTCTCCATATGCAGACAGTGCAGTATGGTGTACTTGAACTTATGAGGTTCAGGAACATGGTGCTTCCCTTTATCTCTTAACTGATAAAGTTTAAAACATATGGTGGAGTACAAAAGAAACCATTTAGGTTTATATTTCTTTACTTTCATTTTTTAAAGATTATTTTTGCTTTTATTTGCATGCATATGTACATGTTCTTAACGAGGGTATTTGTAATTAGTGAAGATGCCTAGAGAGACCAGAGACATGATCCCCTGGAGCTAGAAAGAAATGAACCCTCACTTCTCAGTGTTCCTGTGAAAAGCTCCCATCTCCGAATAGAAACGTATATGAAAAATTGGAATAGCTAAATATAAAGGTTTATAGTCATCCGTGTAAATTAATTACACTGATGTAAGCGCACTTGGTGCTATAGACTTCCTTAAGTCCTTAGGTCAAGTTTCAAGGTGTCAGGAAGACATAGGACTATTAACTCCACATGTCTACACTTCAAATATATGAACATCAAGTACAGAGCTACCTCTAGGTAACAAAGATTAAAAGCAGCCATGTTTGTGTGACACTTAGACAGACACAGATAAAGATGAAAATCTTAGAGGTTTCTCATCCCATGTCTGGGCTCCAAAAGAGTAGGCTTTCCTCATTCTCTATATAAATCCAATGTTGTATGGTACCAAATTCCACAGGATGAAATTTGCATGCAGAACATATTTCTATTATCTTGTATTGCATCAGCTCACAGGATAAGAATCAGAGTGTAGAGGCAGTGCATCAACAGCTCTTGCTTTGTAAGTGGCTAATAATGCCCCATTTTGAATGACTATGCAAATTCTTATAAAATTAAGACAAAGACATAGTAAAACTTTATAGCATGTACATAGTCTTTTTGAACATGTTGCTCTTTGAAGAGATAGAATTTGAGTTACTCCATGCTTACAATTAGACCCAAGAAAGTTTGAAAGAAATCATATTCCTAGAGGAGACAAACAAAGTATGTTAGATGTGATTCAATGTGTCCTCACTTTGCCTCTTTCCTCCCTTTTGGAATGGTAACACTCAGACTATGCCACTGTATGCTGGCAGTATATAATTTGCATTGTGCTTCTACAGGAGTTCACAGTTAAGACATTGCCTTTGGTATTAGATGAGACTTTAAGTTTGGGAGTTTTAAACAGTCTTGAGATTGTGAAAGACTATGGGGACTTCTGAGGTTGGATTAAATGGATTTTTCATATGATATACCTACAAGTCTATGAAAGCCTAGGAATAGAATGTGGTGGTTTGAATGGTAATGACTTCCATTGGCTCATATATTTGAACGCCTGATTCCTAGTTGGTAGAAATGTTTTGGGAGGAATTTGGAGGTGTGGTCTTGTTGGAAGTGGTATATCACTTGGAATAATCGGCTTTGATATTTCAACAGCCCATGCCAGGTCCAGTCTCTCTCTTTGCCTCTAACTTTTATATAAGATGCAAGCTATCAGTGATTACTCTCAGTGCTATGCCTACCTTCTTGTTTCCATGCTCCCTGCCATGATGATTATGAATTCATCTTCTAAATCTGTAAGCAAGTCATCAATTGAATGCTTTTTTTAAATGAGTTTCCTTTGTCATGATGTCCCTTTAGAGCAATAAAAAAGTAATTAGGACATTAGATTTCTGTTGCTATGACAAAATACCTGCAACAATCAATCTATACAAAAAATACAGATCTATTTTCTGACTATTTTAGAGGTTTCAATACATGATTTCCTGACTCAGTCACTTTGGATCTGTGGCAAGGCAAAGCATCTCAGAGAGACCACCTGGGATAGAGAAGCTGTTCATCTCATAGATGCCCAAAGGAAGGGAAAGGCAGAGAATGTAATATATCTGTCAAGGATTTACTGCCAATAACCTACGGATTTACTGCCAATAACCTACTTTCTCTAACTAGTCCCCATCATGACCCAATAACACCATGAACTATGGACAAAAGATTTCAATACATGGGCTTTTGGGGACATTGATTATATTAATCATAACTGTATACTTGATGTGTATATAGTTCTTAAAATACCATTAATATTGTGTAGATATTGAGACCACAGTTTACACATACAAACCTACACTTGTACTCTAGTATGAGTGTAGATACTAGTTCTATGATACTCCCTGGATGGAGACCACTCAATTATATGAAAAGCCAGTTAATTAATCTTAGCTTATTTAAATGAATACAAATGCCTATTTGTGAATACAAATGAACATAAATGAAAGCATGGTTTCATATAGATCATGTATAGGCTCCTGTCACTTAAAATAGACTTTACTGTCAGTATTAATATAAAAATTCTTGGTGCCTGTTACTTTTGTGACATCCTTTTGTGCTTTATGTAAAAGTTCTTGAAGGAATTTCATTTCCTACAGTTACATAGTTCTTACTTTTCAAAACAAGCTGATATTAGAGTAGCATTAGGATGTAGGAGCATATTCCCAGAAGCTGAAATCATGCAAATTCTGGGATGCTTAAGTGACCTTTAGTCATACCTACAATTTCCAGGATACTAACTGTGACTCTCATAAGCTGCGTGTTTAATCTCCTTCCAATCTTGAGCTAGTTACTCATTCACAAAGGCTCAATTGGAATTCAGCATTGACATTCATCCACTTGAACTTAGAATAGAAGCAGGGACATTGTATGCATATAAAATGATGATTTTCAGAATTTAATTAACTGATAAATGGTTTCATTGTTCTTCGCAGTGTGTTTTTTCCCATCTCTGGTTTTAAAACTAAGGCTTTGTGCTATCATCTTTACTGATGTTGCTGAAAGTTACGCATGAAGAGTCTAGTCTTCTTTTCCTGTTAGTATAAGTTTTCCTTGGCTTACAGAAAAATTTATTCATTCAAACATATGTATGTATATTCAAACATTGTATGTATATAACACACAAGACACTGCTGGCCAAATGAGCAAAATCAACTAAGAACTGGAAAAGCAAGTGAGTGTCAAGAGGATGCATAGCCAAGTATAAATTCTATAGAAGTCCAGACAAAGGAAGCTTATTGTGGATCTCCAGAGTCATGGGAAACATCACAAAAATTGGGAGAAATAATTGAAGCATATAGCAGTCAATCTTCAAAAGCAAAAAGTAGGAAGGGAAATATAAGATTAAAAAAGTTATGTCTGAGAGGAAGATGTTGCTCCTGGAAAGAAAAAAGATTGGCTTCAAGATAAAGCAGAAACTAAATTATAAAAATTACACAAAGACAAGATTGTACAGCCCTAGTGAAGGCATCCAGAAGAATAATTCAGTATGTTCTGACAGTAGAAGCTGTTAGTCTGTGCTAAACTTAAATTCATATTTCCAGAGCAACTTATTTTTTTCAAAATAAGTGATTCTTTGCTGTTACGGTTCACAGTTAGACTAGATTTGTAGCCCTTTCATGTCCCCTTCAAGGAAAAGAAAGGAAGAGGGCTGTATGGCTGCCAGTTAAACTGAAGCTGTTTCGGTGGTTGCAGACTACATTTGATAGTAAAGATTCTACCATTTATTTTATACATTTCTTTCATCTTATGAGCAAGTGATAACTGTTTCCAGATCTCAGGATTGAAGGGAGATAGGTATTTGTAATGTTGAGAAATGCATGGGAATAGTCAAAAGGAAATGTAGGCAGACCAGATTGGATACCCCAGATAACCCAGGAAGTATTTTCTAACACTAAGGAAATGATGGGTGGGAGAAGGACCAAGAACAGATTCAAATAATACTGAGGTGGAGGTTTATTGTGAAAGTACTGGATGAGGAAAGGTGAGGGAGGGAGAGGGTGGATYTACTGCTTCTCCACTTTTGGCTTACTRCCAGGAGCCACTCTTTAGATTGGTAACAACAGAAGATGGTGAGCAGAAAGAGAAGGATAAAAAAGTTCAGTGTTCCATAGAGATCGTCTTTAGCCAGGTGGCAATCAGAGTACAGATATGGGTCAGTCAAGTCAGAGACTATTTGGTGAGTAGACRGAAAGCTCCAGGCATGAACCTCATAACAACTTGCAGAGATTAAAGAATTTAAATAATGAAACATAAAATAATGGAAGGAAGGAAACAGAGAGGGAAGAAGCAGAAARGGAAGGAAGGAGGGGGAATCCTGTGSTGTTATGATCCTGTACTGTGGTAGGCCTGKGGTAATATTGGTTTGGTATGTAGTAGGTATTTAGCGTGGGCCTGTGGTATGGGGGTCCTGTGAGTGGTGGGTCTGTGGTGGGCTAGCTTGATGAATCCAAGGTATGTGGCATTTACCAGAAGGTAGAATAGACAATATTAGGTAAAAATTTCTACACAGAAAGCCCTGTGTCCTCTAGGTTGTGTGTCACCAGTACAAAAGAGCAAATATTATCTGAAGCACAGACAAAGAAACATGGAAGCAATGATCAAAGGGAAAAGGCACTCAGAGTAGCTTCATAAACCCAAGTATTTTTTAAAAATTAATTTGTGGATGTCTCATCTATGTCATCTCAAAACCTTGTAACTTTCTACATTTATCAAGTTTACAATTTGGTAAATAACGATAGAAGATCAACGTTTCAGGTTTATTTAGAAATGAAATTTCAATAACAACATTTTTAATTGTTAACACTATATCAGAACATAAGAAAATAAACAACATGAAGACGGGATTTTATTCTGTAGTACAKGCTGGTTTTAAACACCTGAYATTTTTAACTCAACTTTTAGGAGTTCAGTATTACAAGCCTATACCATCACATTTTACTCGGGCTTTTATTTTACCACCAAGGGCTGTGAGTCTTGGAAACCTATGAGAACTGTGGAGAGAAAGGTGATCTTGGCACTACTGTCTGAACATCTACAACTTAATCTCTCACTGTAGCAGAGTAAAGTCATGTGCTTTCAGTAACCGAATTCTTGGTTTTGCATAACACGATCATAAATATGTGAAATGATCTCATGTATAAACTTCAGTTCTTGATGTTCTGATCAGTGGGATATCTACCTTCTAAAGAACCAATTTCCTTCTCCTTAACTGAAAGGTTAAAATAGATATAATTATTGTGAAGGTACTTTTTGTTTAATATGAAAMTGATTTTTATATAAATATGGTCTTCATTCCCCATTATATTCAAAAGAGTTCATAGAAGTATTGAATGCATTGAAATTAATAAGGTAATAATACATGTATCAGCCGAAGAGGTAGCCTACTAGCTAAGAATGTGTACTGCTCTTGTAGAGAAGTTGTATTTGATTTCTAGCACCTGTTTTATCTGCTGGCTTTTACAAGGTAGGTTCAAATATAGATGTTATTTCACACACTGACTTTTGTGAGAGGTCTGCATTATAACTATTGTGGCTTTCTTTTATTTGGGTTCATGCTTTCAAAGGGCTCAGTCAATGTGGTGGGGAAGACATGGTAGAATGGGTCAGGTCAATTATTGTGGACCAGGAAGCAAAGACAGTAGAAAGTGGCCAGGAAAAGCAAATCTCCAAGGCTGT
>BDUI01025035.1:0-11258 GCA_002335545.1 Apodemus speciosus | reverse complement strand
TCTGAGATTCTTTCTTCTATCTCTTGTATTCTGCTGTTGATATTTGCATCTATGGCCCCTGATTTCTTCCCAAGGTTTTCTATCTCCAAAGTTGTCTCCCTTTGTGATTTCTTAGTTGTTTATACTTCTGCTTTTAGATACTGGATGGTTTTGCTCAGTTTCTTCACTTGCTTGTTTGTGTTTTCATGTAACTCTTTGAGAAATGTTTGTGTTTCCTCTTTCATGACTTCTACCTGTTGACCCAAGTTCTCCTGCATTTTTTAAGTGATTTTTGCATTTCCTCCCTATTGCCTTCTATCTTTTGACCCATTGTCTCCTGAATTTCTTTAAATGATTTTTGTGTTTCCCTTGTAAGGGCTTCTACCTTTTGATCTATTTTCTCATGTATTTCTTTAAGAGATTCATTTATGTCTTTCTTCTGTTCCTCTAACAGCATCATGACCAGTGATTTTAAATCCAAATCTTATTTTTTTCTGGTGTGTTGGGGTATCCAGGACTTCCTGTTATTGGAGAATTGGGTTCAGATGCTGCCATATTGCCTTGATTTCTGTTAGTAACGTTACTAAGTTTGCCTTTTGCCATCTGGGTATCTCTGGTATTAGTTGGTATTGTTGTCACTGGCTGGTGTTTGAACTCCCGCGACCCTGTAAGGCTAATTCTGTACCTCTGGATGTCTGGGTTCCCCCTGGCTCAGGTTGCTGATGTTCTACCCTCCTCTTGGGTGCCCTTAGAGCCCTAATGTGTCCTGCCCCAAGGAATGCTATACTCAGGTTGTCTCTGTGAGCCTGGTGTTGCCTGCCTGCTTCTTCAGGGAGCACAGATGGTGGATGCTACAGGGACCTTATCCAAGTGCTGATCACTCTGTAGGGCAGATAACCCCCCAACCCCTGCCTGGGTTGGTGCATGACCGGGTTGGCATACAAATGGCCTGCTGAGCTGCTCGGGGTCTGGGTGCAAGCAAGAGCCTGAYGGTTTAGTACCCAAGCAATGTTAGCCTCAGACTAAGTCAGCATACCTGGCGTTAGCTCTTAGCTGTCTGTGGTGCCCTGAGGCAAGATGGTAGTCTCAGGTGTAAGCAGGCCAAAGACCCCCAAGCGAGTTGGTGCATGACCAGGTCAGTGTACAGATAGCCTGCCGAGCTGCTCAGTTTCTGGGTGCAGGCAAGAGCCTGACAGGATAGGACCTGAGTGATGTTAGACCCAGACTCTGTCAGTGCCCCTGGCTTTAGCTGTTAGCTGTCTGTGGTGCTCCGAGGCAAGATGGCGGCCTCCACTGTAAGCCAAACCTATATACTTAAGATAAAAATAATCACAGTTGTATGCAATCTTTATGCTACTATTAGATTTTTCTGAATCTCTTAAAATAATTATTGACTCTCGGCATGTTGAAAAAAATATTTCTCATATAAAAACTACTAAATTTAATCCAGGTATTTCAGAATTAAACTTGTTAACCATGCAACTGCAACAGACAATCAGAAATACAAACTGTCCMTTGCACATCACCCATATTCAATCTCATACAGGCTTCCCAAGTCCATTAGCACAGGAAAATTAGGAAAGTTATCAATTATTAAAAGAAATTCTGCTAGTTGTCTCCAAATTTCATTAAAATACCATGTTAACAGTAAAAGTTTAAAGAGAAAATATTTCCTATCACTTGGCAACAAGCCAAGGAAATTATAAAAGATGTCCTATGTGTTCTTAGTATAACCAAACCCTGTTACATGCTGGAAGCTACCTGAGTTAATAATAGAAATTAAATATGGTAGATGGATGTGCTTCATTTGGTAGAATTTGGAAAATTAAAATTTTACACCATGTACCAGAAATGAATAGTCATGTTTTCAGTAAGCAAATGCTTTGAGTTCTAAAAAGTCTCATTCAATAATTACATATTTACTGGAAATAATGGCTATTATGGGAATATCTACACAAATTGAGACTGAAATGCCTACTGTRTATATCTCCAGTAGGATGAAACAATTCTTTGCACATTATGATAGAAACAAATATTCACTTTAATAGCACCTAATGCCCTCCAGTAAACTTATTATTTTCTATGATCTCTTCACATTTTGAAAAGCAGAGTTCTCCCTGAGAACATTCTGATGCTAGAAAAAAATAGTTTTAAAATGAAGCAGAGTGTTGCATAGCAATGTCAACATTTAAAAATCAAAATTGAATATTTTCTGATGTTAAGATATTACATGTGTGTTTTCTGTTTTTAAGTATTTTTCCTACTTAGAAGGAAGCTGTTGATTCTCATATATCTTTTAAAATGAAACAAAATAAGTTAGAAAACTGAAATAAAAGCATTAATTTAAAAAGAAATATACAGTGTATATTTACTACAAGGTCTGGAACCAAGAAAGACAGAGACACTCATTCTAAAGTGTCCTCTTATTGATTCTGACTGAAACACTCAAACAAATATACTCTGTATGAACTTGTTTTTAAGCTCCCAATACATCTTAAAATTCCATCAGAATTTTTCAGAAAAATTTTATTTCATATATATGGGTGTTTTGTGTGTTTCTACATATAAAAATAAAAAGCTCTTTCTGTGTTTGAGAGGACTGGAGTTGAATTCCCATCACCCACATGTGAACTAACAATCATCTATAACTCCATATTTTCTATCAGAATAAGAAACAGAATAAAACAGATGAGACTAATTAGAAAGAGATTTTTTTTTGCACTTGTAAATCCAATCATAGTAATAATTACATTTCATGAAAAAAGGCTTAAATGTATTTTAAAAACAGAAACTGTCAGATGGGATAAAATCAGTATATATTGCCTACAAAACATATGACAATATGTGTATTTTAAGAACAATATTATAGTGTGTTAAAAAAAAGGAAGCAAGCACAAACTTCACAATAATATTGAACATAGCTCTATTGATATCAGTAAATAATGGATACAAAATAAAAGACATTTTGAACGAGAAAAGATGTTAAAACCTGATAACTATGAATCAATTTACTATGAAGATGAGTATTATAATTGCATGTATACAACAAAACTTATAAAAGCAGCAATCTAGTAAAGTCGATCTTGCTTTCTGTTGCTATGGTAAATAATACTATGAACAGAAACAACAAGGGAAGGAAGGGGTGCATTTCATATACAGGGAACAATCCACCATTAAAGGAATCCAAAACCAGAACTAAAGGCCATAACTTTGAGGCAGGAACTGAAAGACAGACCCTGAAGTATTACTATGTATTGCTTTAATCCAGAAGCTTTCTTGGCTTACTTTTTTTTTTATGTTACCCAGTACCACCTGACCAAGGTTGGTAGTGTCCACAGTGGGATAGCCACACCTCTGACAATCATTGAGCAAGAAAATGCTGTTTACAGGTCAATGTGATGGACATGTTTTCTCAATTGTGGTTGCCTCTTCCAAGATGACCCTAGTTTGTGTCATTGACAAAAACTTGCTTTCATATAATAAAACTACTTAAAGAAATAGGCACACATTCTAATTTCAGTGTTCTCTTTTAAATCACTGGTATAAAAAAAGATAAAAATAAACTTAAAACGGTACTAGAAGGCCTAAAAACCAACTTGACCCATTTGAGAATCACAGACTATTCTCTTCAATAATAATGTATTGCACATCCTCTTCAAGTATATGTAAAACATTAACTGTATTTTTGGGGGAAAAAATCAACATTTAAATGTTTGAAATAATATAAAGAATATGCAAATTGTATCTTTAAACTTGAAATCAACAATATAAAAATAAAGTCCCAAATATTTTATGATAAAATGTCACATGCGTAAATAATTCATGTGATAATAAGAAATTCAAAAATCTGAAAGTATTTTGAACTAAAGAAAACTTAAGAGGTCAAATTTTTGGAAGATAAAGCTGTCATTAATGAGAAATTTTGCAGCATTAAAAAGGGTATGCTAGTGGAAAAGATCTTGACAAGTATTCTTACTGGAAGACAGTAACCCCATTTTGTGTCAGTATGTACTAAAAAAGGTATGGAAATTAGGACAAAGAGATATGGGTATAACAAGAGACAGATTACTGGTATAAAAGAGAGATCTGAATTAGAAACACATGTATATGTTAGCCAAACTCTGATAAAGACAGAGGCCATTTAGAAAAGATATGGAAGGCTTTTCAATAAATAATGTTGGCAATGTTTTATTTCCTTCTATAGCAACAAATAAAGTTCATCTAGTTCACAGTTTACAAAAAAAGAAAGTTGAAGATAATATTTCACTTAGATATAAAATGCAAAAGTATAAATCTTTATAATGAAAAGGGACAAACACTTGTGTGGCCTGAATAGGTTACATGTCATGAGATGTACACCTGAAGATCCGATTTACCTTTTTTCCTAGCTCTGCTTGCTTATAGCATTCCAAGAAAAGGGACATTTTTAAAACTTATTTTTATTAAAAGTAGATTTTTTTTATATAGAACTTTTAAAGTTAATGAATTGGACTCTAGGAAAGAGTGAAAAAAGACAATGTGTCTGACAAAAAGAATAAGATCCAAAACATGTAAAAGTCTCAGCAATATAATGCTTTTTAATTGTCTAAATATTGAAAAAACACTTCAATAAAGAAATTAAAGTGCTAAAGTGAGTCTTTTAAAAGATTATCAAATTCTCTATTAGAATTCAAATTAAAATAATGAGCAACACCAAAAGCTCACAAAATGGATAAAATGAGAAAAGTAATAATAAAATAAAACATTGTTCCTAGCAACCATATAGAGCTCAACTGCTGTGATCCATGAGAATCCAAGAGATAGACAAATAAAGAAAAAAATCAATAAATTTAAAATTATAGTATGTTTAAATTATGAATATTAAAGTATACAATAATCATATTAAACTATCAACTGGATTTAATATTTTATATTTTGTTCAAATTAGTTTTATGTAGTTGTATTCCCTCTGGAACTTACTCCTACCTCCAAGGTTTTGTGTGTGTTCAGTACCTCAACATCCCTTTGTAGTCTTTCTTACTTTTAAGTCGTTCAGTATTAAAAGTCACCTGAATGTTACAGCTTCGCTGCCTATTAACACTAGTATTAGTCAGCTTTCCATCACTATAACAAAACAATTAAGGTAATTAATTTATAAAAATGATGAGGGATTTGGGGCTCACCATTTTGACGTTGTAGCTCATGATCTCTTAGTTTCATAGTTTTGGGCCTGTGGTAAAGGTGCGTGTTGTCAGAAATCCATGGCAGAAGAAAATCACTTCGGATCCAGCATAGAAAACGTAGAAGAAACCCGGAGACCCCAAATCCCCTGAAGGGGTTGCTACTGGAACTAAAAGCCCACAGTGGGCTTGACTTTAAGGACTCCATATTTCTTCAATAGCACCAACATGGGACACAAACTTATAATATATTAGTATCTATGAGACTTCACAGTGGATATATGAACACACAAGGGTTTTTACCAAGTATTCGTTTCYTCACAATTCTGAATGTAATTTCCCTGCCTAGCTAACAGAAAAAAAGAAGGCTTATCTAAGTTATTGTGTTTTATCTGTTTTAAGTTAAATTTTTATTTATTCTCTTTACATCCCAATATCAGCCTTCTCTCCTCTCTTTGCCCCCCTCTCACAGCTCCTTTCCCACCCTCATCCCCTTCTCTAAGAAGGAGAGCAGTTCCTGCGTACCACCTCCCCACACTACCACACCACACCACACCCACACAAGCACTTCAATCACTGCAGAACTAGGCACATCCTCTCTCACCTAGGCCAGATGAGAGTTCCAGGTTAGGGAAACAGGATCCATAGACAGGCAACAAATTCAAGGACAGGACCTACTCCAATTTTTTGAGGACCCTCATGAAAACCAAGGGGCATATATGCTACATATGTGCCTGAGCCTGGGTCTAGACCACGTTCTCTCTTTGCAAGTTTGGTCTCTTGGGAATTCCCAAGGGTACAGGTTATTTGAATCTTCCTGTGTAGTCCCTATCCTCTATGAATCCTTCAACTCTTCCCCTGACTCTTCTGCAATATCCCCCAAGCTCTGCATCTGTTTCAGTCAGCGGCTGGATGGAGCTTCAGAGGACAGTTATGCTAGGATCATGCCTGCAAGCATAACAGAATATAATTAATAGTGTCAGGGATTGGTTCTTTCCTTAGGTGGGTCTCAATCTGGGACAGTCATTGGTTGAACATTCCCTCCATCTCTGTTCTATCTTTGTATATGCACATCTTGTAAGGAGGACATAGTTTAAGTAGAAAGTTTTATGGGTAGGTTGCAGTCCTTATCCTGCCATTGGGAGTCCTCCCTGACTACAGGAAATGGTCACCCATGTCCCTTACTGCCATAGGCTTCAGCTACTCAATTATAGGATCAATATCATAAATTTTCTATCTATACTAATATAACACCAGTTTAATTAATAATTGAATTTTTTCTATCCTAAAAACAGACATCATTATGAGTGAAAGCCAGAGTTTAACTGCATTCTAGAGATGCAATTAAACAGTTGGGTTGTGCCTTCAGGGATGAACACAAGCTGGAAGACACAAACACATATTTGATTTACAACTTAAATAACACTTATGGCTAACAAAAGAACTTCAAATTGGAAAAGTCATTCATGACAAAGTTGAGACAATGTTTATGAGGTGGCCAAGAAATGAAATTTAAAATGACATGCTTGCATTTGTAAAATCCTTGGGTACAAATGTGTGTGTGTTTATGTGTGTGTGTGTGTGTGTGTGTGTGTGTGTGTGTGTGTTATGTATGTGAGTGCAGGTGCATAGTTGATGCAATATATTTTAGAGATCATAGGAATGAAAGATGTTAATATATTCCTCTCCTTCTTCCTTAAGCTCTCTATTTCCTTTGATACAGTATACTCAGATTATCTGTTCATTGTACTTCCCTGGCCTTTCTGTCCTTGCTTCCAATCTTGTCAGAGGAGGACTGAGATTAGTGCATCCCATTTTGTAAAGATCCTGGGGACTCAAACTCATATCTTCAACTTGTATGACAAGCACTTTACCCACAGAGACATCTCTCCAGCTCCACATTTTAATTTTCCAGTGAATTTGCCTTCTTTTAAGTATGATTGAATGTTCATTGTGCACTTGACACTTTTCAAGTCTACATATCATTCAGATCAGCTGTTTAACTTTGGTGTTAATAAGATCTGTTAGAATAGTCCCTAAGCCAAAATGGAAAGTGTCTTTTCTACTTATGTCATCTCTTGAAAACTATTTACACTCTCTCTTGACCATCAAGGAGACTGCAAATGGACCCCCCTTTCCCTTTGTGTTTATGATGGTTTGAGTAAACATTTTAAGTAATAGGAAATGTATTGTATTTTAAACTTTACCTGTAACTTATGTAAGTGTAAGGATTTGGAACACTAAGCTTCCTGGAATTATTTTAAAGCATAGAGAACAAAAATCTCTCCAAAATGAGAAAGGGATTTTTGGAAATATTACTTGAGTGTTGTAGATTTCTCACTTAAAAATTGGAAAGACTTTCTGACTAAGAACTTTATATAAGGGGTTGTACATTTTCTACTTCTTTATTGCAAGAAATGGAATGAATGCATACCCCTTGAAAAAATGAACACTGGGGTCAGAGATGCTTTATGCACATGTCAAAGTGGTACAGGAATTCCCTCAGAATATGAATGTGAAACAGTGCAGAATGCTAAATAGTAATCTAAATGATTAATCTAAAGACTGGGTATCTGCATTTATCCCCCATTGGGAAAAAGAACTGACCCAGATTTGGCAAAGAACTAACAAATGTGATGGTTGTCCACTCAATGTTTTATTTCTGTTAGAAATTGTTAAGATACACAATTTCAAGGGCCTTTTGTGGGCTGATATTCAAAGTTTCCTCTTGACTACATAATGAAATGTAAACATTAAAAATGCACATAAAACTTTTTACAAGGAAAGAAGGGGTTGAGAGCAATGGCTCAGCAGGTAATAACCCTTGCTACCTTTGCAGAGGACTGGGGTTTGATTCTCAGCACCTACTTGATGGTTCACAACCATCTCTAATTCCAGTTCCAGGAGACCCAGTGTTATATTCTGCCATCCTTGAACACCAAGAACACATATTGATCACAAGCACCAATGCAGGCAAAAGTCATACACACTGAAAACAAAAGTGTTTAAAGAAACAAACAAAAACAAGGAGCTCTCTCTCCACTTTGATTAATGGTTTACTAACACAATTATTTTATAGATACCTATTTTGCAGGTCTCCTGACTACTGATAGACTGGGTATCTGCACTATTTCTCTCCCACTGGGAAAAAGAACTGACAAGATCTGGCAGAGAACTGACCAAGGTGATGGTTGTCCACTCAATGTTTTATTTACTGTTAGGAATTGCTAAGATATACAATTTCAAGGGCCTCTTGTAGGCTGATACTCAAAGTTCCCTCTTGACTACGTAATGACCATAGGTCATAATGACATAGTTCATGAGCAATCAATGTTCCTTTCTCATCATAGCTCAATGCTCACCTGGAGCAAGATAGAAAATTTAGTGATTTTTGACAGAGGGAAACATGGACATTCAGACACATACATACATACATGCACACACACATGCATATATACATATATGATAGCAACATTTTATCATGTAATATATATGTGTGTGTGTGTGTGTTTAAGTAAATGATTTCCATAATCATATGAAAACTGCTCGTAAGATTTAATAGAAAGAAGCACAAGTTCTCAGACAGTGCAATGACCAGCAGTTTAATGATCTAAGTTCAACCTTATTCTTTACATCAGACCATTCCCAAAGTCTGTTGCCTTTGTTTTCATCATCCAATCAGATGCTTTGTACACTGCTATTGAGAATAAAATTACAGAAAGAAAAATAGTAGTTAACAACATTAACCTTCTCATAAATATAAAAAAATCTTTCATAAATTGTCTTTATGTATATGCAGAAGTACATGGCATGTGCAAGTGTGTGTATGTATTCAGGAGGAGACTAGAGATCAACCTGAGTTGTAACTTCTCAGGATCTAACCACCTTGTTTATTCGACACCACTTTGTCMGTAGACATTTATACTATGRCAGTTCCTTTCATCTCCTTGGGTAGCCTGAATARGCTAGACTTGCTGAGKAGTGAGTTCCAATCATCTGCCTATCTTTTCCTTCTCAGGCCCAGAATTATATGCTCAAGCCACCACGCCTCCATTTTGCATATGCATTCTGGTGATTACACTCAAGTCCTTATGCTTTCAGGGCAAGCATTTAGTAGCTGGGCTATCACGCATCCCTTCTTTATTCAGATTTTATTGATCAATTTTGTTGTTTGATAATCTGTATATAAATGTTATATACTTTTATTATTCTTTCCCATATATTCTTTTTTTTTTCTCTTTCATATCTCTGTCAAATCCCTTCTTGACCATTCTCATTCCCATACTTAGGATCTTAGACTTTTTCTTTGAGGGCTATTTAGTTTAGCTAGGGCCTTCTTTGTGACTATCCAACTATGACTATCTCTTGGAGTCTGATATGATTATCAGTGACTATAAAATTAAATTCAATAATTCCCCTAAGTCTGTTATAGAAAGCAGCAYAGGAGTGAGAAGGAGGGACATCTGAGACACTGCTCTATCCTTACCATAGCCTTACTGATGATGGGCTTATTCTTGTGCAAACCTAGAACAGGCATTTTTATTTGATGTGACTTCATGATTGCAATGCCTATCCTATCTTGTGAATAACATTTCACACAGTGCTTTTTCTATTTTCTAGTATTAGATTTCCCCCCTCTCTTCCAAAATATTAACTAAGCCTAAAAGGTGGCAAAAAGACCCTCCTTTAGGGCTGAGCACTCATCCATCTAATACTCTTGGCTTATCATCTTGAGCCATAGTTCTGTTGATTTGGTTAGTTTATTTCTATTTTTCCCCTTGTTTGTAAAACATTATCTCATAGTGTAGCTCAGGCTGATCTGGGACTCACTMTRTCACCTAGACTGGCTGGCCTTACCTTCCAGAAATTCTGCCTCAGCCTTCCAAGTGCTAGAATTATAGGGGCAATCTAGTATATTATTATGACTTTCAAGAGCCAATGCCACTCATTCCTAAGGCTAAACACTGACAGATAATTAGTCAAAGTATCAGTGAAATCTCCACTGCAATTGTGAGCAGATATAATAAAATTCAACTTCTGATTATTTTTCTCATGTTATTGCAAGGAAATTTATCACTGAATAAAGTAGTAAATGATAGATTACAAATGGAATAGGTTACTATAGGAACAACTCCAAATAAATAGATATCAGCTTTGCTGGTCATRAAGTTAAGAAGATATAAAAAAGCACCAGGAACGATTTTAAATTTCAAACCTGTATTTTGTCCACATGTTCTTCCATGGTACTCCACCCTGCCCTAATGTTCTCTCATTTTCCTTACTCTCTTATTTAGATCCTGATAGTCGTTCACTGGGGACCTCAACATACTTGACATTAAGCATAAGAATGAGCATGCCCAGTTTCCCTTCTACATGTTCACCTGGTCTGGCCTTTCATGAACTCATATATACTTTATAGCAGTTAAATTTGCCTWACTACTTAAGTAGTATAATAGACTTGAAAACAAAAGTTAAATGTATCTACTACTATTCAACATAGTGATTACAAAAATCAGTCTTCCTAGAGTTGCTTCTAATGTCCATTACATTAATTAAATTCTGTCCAAAGTTACCATTGCTGAAAATATAGCTAGATAACCATTAAATGACTAGAAATACAAGGTCAGTAGATGTGTGATGAATTTTGTATGGGTCTTAAACGGGAATAAGGACACCTAGTAAAACAAAATACAATCTCCAGAAAATGATTAGTTCCTTCCTCATGGTTTCTTAGAAGACTGACCAGACCTGTTTTTCTATGTGATGTACTCATTAAACAATGTGTCTGGTGCCATCTGACATTGATAAACTGCTTGAAAGTTTACACTAAAAATGAAGATATCACAGGAAGCATTTCTATTGCTTTTTGAATGTGGCTCAGAACTCATTGTGTGACGACATTCGTTTTTATGGGGGGCTAAAGGGATAAAAGCATACATTGTAGTAGAAAATGGATGGAGAGAAAAAGAGAGATAGAAGGGAGAGTGAGGAGGGAAAAGACTTACATCCTGTCATCCTAACAGAAAGACTTAGTTTTGCTTCTTTCAAATGCAAGCAAAATCRAACCAAACCAAACCAAACTGAACTGAACCTTACTGAACCAAATCAAACCAAACTGAA
>BDUI01025022.1:17804-28632 GCA_002335545.1 Apodemus speciosus | reverse complement strand
CGGGCGGTGGTGGTGCACACCTTTAATCCCAGCACTTGGGAGGCAGAGGCAGGCAGATTTCTGAGTTCGAGGCCAGCCTGGTCTACAGAGTGAGTTCCCAGGACAGCCAGGGCTACACAGAGAGACAAAAAAACAAAACAAAACAAAAAAGCAAGGCTTACAGAAGCCCCCTGTGTGGAGTTGATCATTTTTTTCAATGAGGCATTGTGTCACACACCTCTAATCGTAGCACTAGAGAGATTGGGGCAGGAAAATTACCACAAGTTTGAGGTCAGCTTGACCTACATAGCGAGACTTCTGCACCAAAAAACAAAATGACGCAATAATAATTTTTCCACGAATTTCTGGAAGGCGGATAATTAATTTTTATGTGATTATATGTGTGCCTGGGTGAATTTATGCTCGAGTCATACGTAYAGGTGCTTGCAGAGTCCAGAAGCGGGTGTCAGATCCCCTGGAGCTGGAATGAGCTGTGGGTGCTGGGAACCAAAGTCAAATCCTCTGGGAGAAGCAGCACACACTCTTAGTTACTGAACTAACTCTCCAGCTCTGAGTCTGTGTTTCATAAGTGAAGTGTGCTGGGACCAAGGAGCAGGGGCACTTGCAGCCAAACTCATGAGATCCCTGTCYRCCTTCTCAGAAACTCTGAAACTGCTCCCTAACACTCCTCAACTCCACTGTAGCCATGAGTGGCCAGGAAGGGCAGGGACAGAATCCATCTGAGGGCAGGGTGGAACCATACCACTCTAGTCAAGTCACTGAGGAGATGACTGTCACCCGTCAGTCTATGGTAAGGGAAGACTGACATTGGTGTTTTGGTCCAGGTCCAGATTTTACATGGGCTTTATGAATTGTGTGGTGGTTACTATTACCGTCATCCATTTTATTACATTTTTTACTTATTTAATGAGAGATAGTGTGTGGTGTGTGTATGAAAGAGAGAGAAAGGCAGAGACACAAACAGATACAGAGAGAGAGAGAAAGAAAAGCAAGCAAGAAAAAAAAKCTGCTATGGAATGTTCAGGATGCTCTGATCCATGTTTTAAAATATCCCACATGATCCCAGGTGCATCGTTGTCTTGTTTTGCTTGGTGGGATTTCTCTTACACATGCATGTGTGCACGAGTGCGCGCGCATGTGTGCTGTTGAGTCTTTCCAAGTGCCTTTGCGAACGCTCTCTAGCTTTCCCCTCTCAACATGGTGCTTTCAGACACACTGGACATACATAACGGTGCATCTTGCTTTTTAGAGTGAAACTTCCTAAAAGATGAAGGCCTGTAGGGGCAGTCTTCACATCACAGTTATTTAGATAGGCCTGGAGTCTTGGCTACTCACAAGATTGGGGAGGGGGGGGGGGCGTCTTGCTGAGCCAGGAGTCGAAAGCTAGACTGGGTAGCGTACTGGCGAGCCATCTGAAAGAAATTCTCCCTGTGTCTGTCTCATCAGGTCATGGTGAGAGCTATGTCTGCCTGTTCTTATCCACAGTTTTTATTTGGTTTTCTGTGGTTTTTGAGACAGTCTTGTGTTGTCCAGTCTGGCCTCAAACTTGCTCAAACCAGACAAGACTGGTTTCAGTCTCTGGTCCCAAGTGCTTGGATTCAGGAACACGCTACCACGCCCATCTTCCTTGTGTCCAAACACCTCTACACACAACTGGTAAAGTCTTTTTCAAGTGACACAAACCAGCTTTCCCCTTCACTTTAGTGATTAAGTGAGCTGTAGAAACACACAGAGAAAATGTCTGAAAGTCTAGAAAGCCTGGGATTGTCTGTGCTAGCAATTCAGTGCCATAAACACTACGCCCTATTAGTGCACCATACAACCTGCAATAATATTAGTGGGCCATGCAGCTGAGGATAGTATTGGTGGACCATGCCGCTGGGGCTACAGCTCAGTGGTAGAGTGCTTGCCTGAGATGCACCAGACTTTGGGTTCAGTACCCAACACAAGCTAAGTGGGTGTGGAAGCGCGCGCCTGGTGCCTGTAATCTCAGCACTTACAAGATGAAGCAAAAGGATCAGAAGTTGAAGGTCATATTGTCTTTTATCTATTTCCTATTTTTAATGCATTCCTGTACTCGGATGTGCRGGAACACACTGCTTGTATGTCAGAGGATAACTTGCAGGAGTTGGTTTTCGCCTTCCAACGTGTGGGTCCTAGGRATAGAACTCAGGTCTTCAAACTTGGCTGCAGACCCTTTAACACACTGAGCCACTTTAACATGCTGGGCCAGATACTGATGTTAGACCTARAAGTGTGGGCTGGAGAAATGGCTCGGTAGGTAAGAATACTGGCTGTTCTTTCGGAGGACTCATGTTTGATTCTCAGCATCCACATGGAGGCTTACAAGCTTCTGTGATTCCAGTCCAAGGGCATGAAAMAGCCTCTTTTGGCCTCCATGGGCACCAGGCACACATGTGGTACACATGCATATATGCAGGTAAAATACTCATATATGCATAGCAAAAAAATAAACCTTTAAAATGCTTTTCTAAAAAAAAAAGAAAGGAAGAAATGTCTCTACTTCTGAGAAATACCAAAAATATATTTCACCAAGACTTACCAAATGGTAACTATACCTGTTAGTTGTCCATTTACACACACATCTTGTTTTAACGCAGAAAACTCAAAGCGATCTAGATGTTGCTTATTTCATTAATCTTTTGTTAATGCAGTATTTTTTATATCAAGTCTTTTTTCATGATGTTATTGCACTGAGACAAGCTGTGGGCTCAGAGGTGACTTGCCTCTACAAAGCAAAGGAAGAATGCACAGGAAACCTAGGGTCTCGCGACGAGTGCACTGACAGATCTTAGGGGCCTGGTGTTCTGCTGCACCCCTTTAATCCCGGCACTCAGGAGGCAGAAGCAGTCCCATCTCTGAGTTTGAAGCTAGCCTGGTCTACAGAGTGAGTTCTAGGACAGTCAAAGCTATGCAGAGAACCCCTGTCTCAAATAAATAAATAAATAAATAAATAAATAAATAAATACTTTTTAGTAAACTTTCTATTATTATGATTTATTCATATTTTTCTTGAAGTAGTCCTCCTTTCTATTATTTTTTCCCTTAAGTTCTATAGCTTTTTCCAATCTATTTATTTAAAATGTAAACATTTAATTAATAGGTTTTCCCAACAGGTAAAAATAACTTTCCCACTCTTATCCAAATGCTTTACTTAACCCACTTCCTCCAGCAGCCAAGAGGAAATATGGAGAACAGCAGACCCAGCACCTCTCCCCAGACTGAAAGAACTTAGAAATGTTAGCCCCATTGCAATTGCAGTCTTGCAGAGATATATATATATATATATATATATATATATATATATATATATATATATTGAGGATATATATATATATATATTGAGGATATATATATATATATCCTCAAAGCCTTGCATTTAGACAAAAGCCAGCCATTCCCTCGAGGACTTAAGAAGATAGTTCAGACTTTCTAAAAGGAGTCATTCTCCTTATCTCTGGCAAAAAGGGCACATGACTCATCCATTAACCTATGTCTCTGTTGCCTATTAGCACATCACAGACTATGCTAGCCCCTAGGGTCCCTCATTCCCTATTCAGAAGTGCCTGTCACCAAGGAATTCTGGCTGACATACCCCAACCCTACCCTATACCTCTCCCGTGCCCACCCCACCTTCTGTTCCCACCCCAGCTTAGCTTCCTGTCCCTCAACTTCTCCTTCCTAGATACCTCAGCCATTTTGGCTACAAACTCCATTGGCTTCCTCTTAGCCACTCTTGGGCCTCCGCATCGCTCTTCATCCGTTTGCACTCTCTCCCCTTCCCTCTCTTTTCTCTCCTTTTCTTTGTCTCCCCCTCTGCCAACACTCCTCTCATGGCCATCTGTTCTGCTGCCCTTACTCAGTCTGGACCTCCTCAACCATACCCAGGAGCAGCCATGTCCTCATTTTCATTCACAGGGCATCTCTGTGTCCCCTTTTAATTCTATGWCCTCGTGAGTGTTCACATCCAGAATGTACTTTATCAATGAGAAGGGCAAAGCCTCCCACACAAAAATTAAGACCGAGCAAGTGGTTTGCAGAAAAATAAAACAAAAAACCTAGGAGGCAATAGATGATGAAAAGTAGCTGCAAACAAACTGGAATTCCCTGCGCCAAAGGACAAGATAGAAGGCTGGCTCAGGCCGAGAGGCAGGCATRCCACAGGGAGAGCCCTCCACCRTGCAGCTAGTGCTCCTGAGGAAGCTCTTAGTTTGAAGTCTTGGGGGAGAGGGGGTGTTAAGGTATTTTGTTTTTGTTTTGTTTTGTTTTAATTCGTGTATGGGGTGCCTGCAGAATCCAGAAAACCTCGTAGGATGCACTGGAGCTGGACTTACAGGTGATCGTGAGCATAGGTGGTAGGCCTGGGTCCTCTGAAAGAGCAGTACATGGTCATAATATGTTCATAACCACATAATCTCTCCTGTGGTGGAGTCTATTTAAAAAAAAAAAACACACCTTAGGATACCATTTCCTGGGCTTGAGCGAGCATTTGATAAACACTTGTTCTCGACATCCCATACTAACTGTAGACAGACTCTCACTCTCCAAAGTGACAGGATGAATAGAGTGGAAATGTAGCTCAGTTATTTCTAACAAACTTTTTTAAGTGTTTGCAAAACATAGAATGGTCACAGGTAGCGAATGAAAGCTCAGAGTCTRGAAAGAAAGGAAGGAAGGACGCTTTCCTGCAGGCACGGATAATGGGACATAAAGACATCTGAAACCCTGTGAGCCTCAGGAAAGCTCCCACTACCTCCAAAGACAGCGCAAAATGGCCACCTTCCTCCGTGGGTGTGGCTCTGAGCTGGCTTCGTCCAATAGGAATGGTCAGGGGCGGGGTGGGAGTGAGACAAAGTTGCCTAGATTTTGCGCCCTATCATTGGTCAGGGGAGAGACCAATCGCGGCGAATTTTGTTAGAACCAGCCCCCTAGCAACGCAAGCAGCCGCTTAGAAGAAGGCTCAGCTGCCGCCACATAAAGCGCCCGGAACTCTAGGATCTGTAGCCTGCAGAAATGGACTGCGACTTGACTACGAACCCCGGATATCCTTCCACCAGTGTGTCCGCACCCTGAGAAGCCCCTGACCCTCTGCCGCACCACTTTGACCCCTCTCACCTCCAAACCCTACTCAGCCCACTAACTAAGCTTTCCTTGCGTGTACCCACAGCTTCCAAAGGCCAGATGATGGAGGAGCGTGCCAACCTAATGCACATGATGAAACTCAGCATTAAGGTCTTACTCCAGTCGGCCCTTAGCCTGGGACGCAGTCTGGATGCAGACCACGCCCCCTTGCAGCAGTTCTTTGTAGTGATGGAGCATTGCCTCAAACATGGACTGAAAGGTGAGCCTGGGGGCGTTCGGGGGCGTGGGAATTTGGGCTAAGTCTTTGCCCTCGCTAGTGCCAAGCATTGTTGTGGGTGTACAGAGGAGAGTAGCCCACAGAACAGACAAGTTCCCTGTGTTCTAGAGCACCATTGTCCAGTAGAAATGGCGCTGCAGGCACAGAAGTCATTCTTAGTTCTCTGATAAGTACGTCTTAGTAGTAAGACTTAAAACCCAGCATGTTTTACATTGCCAGCACATGGTGTTTCAGTCCTTGGCTGAAGTAGCCACCCTGCGGGTGCACCGTTAGTAACTCATGGTAGCTCGTGTGGCTGTTGGTAGCCTTGGGGTGCACAGTTAAAGGCCAAGACTGAATACAGAAACACAGAATTACGGAATGCTATCAACTCAGGGAAGYGAGAAAAAAAAGCGAGATGGTAGGGAGCAAAGACAGGAACTTTTGGGGGGGGGGGTTGACATGTGATCTGAGCCTTAAGGAAGAGAGAACACTACAGATATTTGGGCGACAACATTCCTAGCACAAGGGAAGAGGAACAAAACAGATATAAAGGTGCAGATGGCCTGAGTGGGACCAACTGTGGCTTGAGGCAGACCCTTGGTAACCCAGAGTGTGGAACGGGAGATGAGAGCCACGAAGTGGGGAGGGGCTGGACCATGCAGGCCCTTAGAGGTCATGACAGCAAGCTGTATTTTCTTCTAAGTAAATTTGGAGTTTAAAGGAGCAATGTGACTTAGTTTACATCCTAAAGAAGCAAACCCTTGTAGCCAAATGGAGAACAAATTATAAGGATAAGGAAATGAAGATACTAGGAAGGCAGTTAGGATATTGAGGCAGTTCAAGACGGAGGCAGCTRTGGCAGTCAGGAGTCCCGCATTGGTGCTGACCGCAGGACGAAGGGGGCGGGATTTCACAGGTTTCAGGTCAGAAGCCGTAACCTCTTGAAGGAAAGTGCATGGGATCAGAGAAAGCTCGTTGCTGAAGGAAAGCAGAGCTATTTGTTCTATGGCCTCTGTCATCCAAAAGCCTGGCTCACAGGGCGGAGGGTGGAGCTCCGTAGCTGTGCTTGGCTTTTGGAAGGAAGTCAGTGGGCCCCGGGAGAACCTGTAGCCCATTCTCGTGACTCACACCGATGTTTCCCCTTTTAGTCAAGAAGAGTTTCATTGGCCAAAATAAGTCTTTCTTTGGTCCTTTGGAGCTGGTGGAAAAACTTTGTCCTGAAGCATCAGATATAGCTACCAGTGTCAGGAATCTTCCAGAACTAAAGTGAGTAAGAAGTAGTAATGCCGAGTGTGTGCATTCCACTCTGGTGTCCGCCTGCTCTGAGGTCCTTCCTAACTGGGAACGCTCTGTAATGGGAGCCGTGCTTGACATGGATTCTAACCCCGCCTGTGCTGCGCACTGGTCACATGACCGTGAGTGACACGAACCTCTCTGGCCCTCACACTCCTTTAATGTGGAGACAGCAGCYGCCCCATGCCACGAGGCTCTCATCGCTTGCATTCGTGGTTGGGCTGCAGATGGGGCTCAGCAGCGAAGAGGGCTTGCTGCTCTCACAGAGGACTGCAGTTTTGTTTCACAGCAGGTGGAGTGGGAATCAGGGAAGCTGCAGACATGTCTCTAGCCCAGTGACATGGTGTTTCACCACAAACATAAATTGCATATATGACCCTGTGCCTCTAACACTTGAAGTACCTGTGGTACAAATTGTCTAGCGAGCATTCTCTGTGCCCAGACAGTACCTCTCTAACCCCTAAACTACAGTGGTGTGTGTGTGTGTGTGTGTGTGTGTGTGTGTGCGCGCGCGCGTGCATGTATATCTGTGTGCACAGGCACAGGTAATTACTCCAGAGGTTCTATGTCTGTTGCTGTTCTGTTGCCATAGTGGTCTGATTCTCCRTTTGAATTCTAGGACAGCYGTGGGAAGAGGCAGAGCGTGGCTTTATCTTGCTCTCATGCAAAAGAAACTGGCAGATTATCTGAAAGTCCTCATAGACAACAAGCGCCTCCTAAGGTATCCTAGACAGACAACAAGCGCCTCCTAAGGTATCCTAGACAACAAGCATCTAACGTATCCTAGACAACAAGCACCCCCTAAGGTATCGTAGACAACAAGCACCCCCAAGGTATCCTAGACAACAAGCATCTCTAACGTATCCTAGACAACAAGCAGCTCCATCATTGTATTTGTCTATTACTTTGTAGTTGCTGCATAGTCTATAAGTCATTGTCAAAAAAAGAAACTAGAATGTTCATAGCTGAGATCAACTCTTCCTAGTCTTCGATGCTCTGAGGTTTGGTTTGAAGTGTTTCTTTATTGAACCCAAGTACCCCAGAAGCATTATGACTGAAACTCACAGGACTTCATTTTGAAATTCTGAAGATAATTCTCCCAGAATATTAATACTTATAATTTGGTAACTGGCAGCCCATTCAATAAGTTTCAATAAAATGATATTTATTAGACTGGATGATAACAGGAATAAAATAACTTTTGAATTAGTGACAGTGAGTAAAATTGTTTTGTAAAGAACATATATATGTCATCTAGCTGAATAAAGATTTCCTATCCAGTTTGTAAAATGTATATTTGTTAGCATCAGTGAAAACTTAAATAGTGGCTATCACTGGGTGGTGGGGCATGCTTTTAATCCCAGCACTTGTGAGGCAGAGGCAGGTGGATTTCTGAATTCAAGGCCAGCCTGGTCTACAGAGTGAGTTCCAGGATAGCCAGGGCTACACAGAGAAACCCTGTCTCGGAAAAAAAAAAAAAGTGGCTATCACTGAAATTTATGACTGACTCATTCTTTATATTTATGGTTTATAAACAAGTAGTCATTGTAAAGAGATTTTTCCCTAGACTGAAATTTATATAACAGAAATCTCTAGAGTTAATTCTCTTATCTAAATCATATAAAAATATCCTTTTCATCATAGCCAAGACCCAATTATTGTTATACATAGCTTGTTTTAATTTTTGGTTTTTTTTTCCTTTTAAATTTATTTACTTATTTTGGGGGGATAGGGGGTACCATGCCACACGTGTGTGGATCAGAAAAAAAAAACTGAGAAAAAAGTTCTCTCCTTTTTTTTTTTTTTTTTTTTTTTTGTGACAGGGTTTCTCTTTGTAGCCCCGACTGACCTGGAACTCTCCGTGTAGATCAGGCTGGCCTTGAACTCACAGACATCCACCTGCCTCTGCCTCCCAAGTGCTGGGATTAAAGATGAGCACCACCATACCCAGCTCAGTTCTCTCCTTCAATCCAGTGGGTTCCAGAGATCAACTCAGATTGTCAGGCTGGTGGCAGGGGCCTTTGTCACTGTCACCTCACTAGCCAGTCATGGTGACCTAATGTTTTAGGTAGCCTACTTCTGTGACAGAGAGAAGCTAGTGAAGAGGCAGGGACACAAGGCAGAATGACAGGAAGACTGGCCAGGAGCAGGGAGAAGGGCTGAGGATGGAGATCCCAGTGGAGGAGGCTGGGTAGGTGCCAGGCGGATGGATCCTAGCAAGGGAAAGGCAGGAGAGCTGGGGGTGAGGTGAGTAATAGAGGTGTTCGTGAGCAGCCCCTGACGCGCCAGTCTCTTGCAGTGAGTTCTATGAGCCTGAGGCCTTAATGATGGAGGAGGAAGGAATGGTGATTGTCGGTCTGCTGGTGGGACTCAACGTTCTGGATGCCAATCTCTGCTTAAAGGGAGAAGACTTGGATTCTCAGGTAATGTGGAATTTAGGCTTTAGTGGAATGAACCAGGTCAGCAATTGTTCTCTTGAAATCTGCAGACATCTCTACATTTTTGACTGGGTGTAATTTTCTGTAATGGTAGCTCCATCTGTTGCAAAGAGAAGTTCTTGATGGGGGCGAGGACGACACTTATCTGTTAGTATTCAGATAAGTATTTAGAATGTAGTTAGAGGTTATGCTGGTTTAGTTAAAGTGGTGGTTGTAGGTTCCTCTCCAAGATCCTTGCCTTCACTAGCTCTGGACAGATGGCTAGGTTTCCAGCACCAGACATGGTTTCCTGCTTGTGGGGTGCGTCTTCAGATCCRTGAGAGAGCTAAACTGCCAAGGTATCTGTGCCACTCCTGGACCCTTAGTCTATTATGGTGCCATGCTGGTTTGGTTTATGTCAGCCTTTCTTATAGCATCCAGGACCACATGGCCAGTGGGACCACCCACAAGGGGCTGGGCCTTCCCATATCAATCATCAATCAAGGAAATGCCCTGTAGGCTTCCTACAGAAGTGCTTCCCAGTTGTTCCCTCTTCTCAGATGATTCTAGCTTGTGTCACATTGACAGAACAAACAAGACAGGGGCCCAAAGGACTTAGAAGTGTCAGATAATTAAGACTGTACTTTAGTCTAGAAGTTTCTCTAGTCTAGTGTTCTCTCTCTCTCCCTCTCCTCTGTTTTAAAATTACTTAGTACACCCAAATCTTTGATGCTCTTTCTAAATGCCACGATCCTCCGAGTGCATACACAGTTGTGGAGTGACCATCCTGAATGTCAAGGCTTCCAGGGTCTGTGGGGATGAGCACCACCACGTTTGATCTAAGCCTGTGCCCTCTGTTTCAATCAGGTTGGAGTGATTGACTTCTCCCTCTATCTGAAGGACGTGCAGGACCTTGATGGCAGCAGAGAGTAAGTAGTGTGTGCTCGCAGCCCCCCCCACCGCCCGGTGACACGGGCTTCAGTTTGCTTTGCAACTTTAGCTTTGTTGAGTTAGTTACAGAGATGAGTCTGGTGGCATCCTCTCTGTTTCAGAAGTTGAACTCAGAATAGAGCATGCATGCGGAAGTTCCCTTTTGTACCGTCTCCTTTGCCCATTGCAGCCACTCTCCTCACCACAGGAAGCTGCTATGGTCACTTCCTTCGAAGCCATGTGTGTGGGGGTGAGGGGAGGTGTAGCACACAGGTGGATGCATATTCCACAGCACACATATGGCGGTCACAGGACTTCTGTGTGGAGCTGGTTCTCTCTGACCACCTTTATGTGGGTTCTGGGAATTATGCTCAGGTCATCAGGCCCACATGGCAAGTACTTCACCCCCTGAACGGTTGCATTAGAGTCCAGTTTCATTTTTTTCTTATTTTATTGACTGTACAAAACATCTTGAGATTTTCTATGAATAAAGGGATAACTAAAGGACACCTCTAGTGGTTGTGTGTTATGAGGACATACGGGACTAAATCTGAGCTACTTGTATAGTAGACTAAGAGAAATTTGCCCAAAGGATGATGAAATGAGAAAAGTATGATACCAAGAAATAAATATACATATATATGTTCCTTTTTTATAAGCAAAAAAGTTCACTATATAGTGCATGATATATGTTAGCTAGATATGATGGTTATATGCACGAAGGAAAACAGTCAATAATAAGCCATTACTATTGGTTACCTCAAGGAGCAATATCTCACTTTTTTTTTTTTTTTTTTTTTTTTTTTTTTTTTTTTTTTTTTTTTTT
>BDUI01025014.1:3803-14562 GCA_002335545.1 Apodemus speciosus | reverse complement strand
GGCTAATATCCACTTATCAGTGAGTGCATGCCATGTGTATTTTTTTGAGACTGGGTTACTTCACTCAGTATGATGCTCTCCAGCTCAGGCTTTATTATAATTCCCCGAGAGAACAGGGTAGCAAAAGCTCTTTCTCTGGATGAAGATAAACTCTTTAGACAAGTATATTCATAGTTATAGCAACAGTTTATAGCCAATTTGATCTTAGAGAGCTGATTTCAACCATGTGGAGTTAACATTGTATTTAAATTAAACAAATGATTCTAGAAAGATCAGAAATCTCTGTAGTTTTGTTTGCTCATTTTTGTGCTAGTAGAGATTGTGCCAAAGATTACATTATTCATACTAGGCAAGTGCTCTATCTTTCAGTTACATCACCAGTATGAGAATTATATCTTTAATACCACCTTATTGGTTTGTTCTATTTTGTCATGCTTTGTAGAAAGAAAAGACAATGCTAACAGAAAATGGCAATACTATAAAAGTACATGGATGAATATAATCAAAACCACTCATAGGAAAAAATAATATAAAATTGATTTTAGCCAGGTGTGTAGCACATAATAATTACAACATTCCAAAGGCAGAAGTAAAATCATCAAAATTTTAGTCTTTCTTCCATTATATGGTAAGTTCAGGGCCATTCTTGGCTATGTGAGACACGAATAAAATAACATAAACATAAATCATCCCATTTCTTGTTACTTTTAATTTATTACTATTTCTGGAATCTCATAACTTAAGTTTATCCCTTAAGTGACATTACAAATATAAACATCATAAATCTGTCTTTATTATTAGACTTTATTTTTAAAATTTTTATTGGATTTTTTTAGTTATTTAATTTTTACACTCCACATTTTATTCCCACCATGCCTATCCACCCATCAACTTTTCCACATTCCATACCTCCTCCCTACCCCAGTCTCCATGTGGATGGCACTCCCCCCCAATCTGACCTCTAAACTCCCTGAGGCCACCAATCTCTTAAGCGTTAGGTACATCATCTCTGAAAGAACAAAGTCCTGGCAGTACTCTACTCTATATGTGTTGGGGGCCTCATCTCAGCTGGTGTATGCTGCCTGTTTGGTGGTCCAGTATCCACTGGTCTACCTACAGGATTGCCCTTCTCCTCAGCTTAATTCAGCCTTCCATAATTCAACAACAGGGATCAGCTGCTTCTTTTCATTGATTGAGTAAAAATATCTGCATCTGACTCACTTGTTGGGTCTTCCAGAGTGCAGTCATGATAGGTCCTTTTGTGAGCACTCCATAGCCTCAGTAATAGTGTCAGGCCTCAGGACCTCCCCTTGAGCTGGATCCTACTTTGGACCTGTCACTGGACCTTCATTTACTCAGGATCCTCTCCATTTCCATCCTTGTAATTCTTTCAGACAGGAACGATTATGGGACAGAGTTGTTACTGTGGAATGGAAACTTTCTCCCTCATTTGATGCCCTGTCTTCCTGCTGGAGGTAGGCTCTATAAGTTCCCTCTCCCTACTGTCAGGCATTTCATCTAAGGGACCTCTTTTGAGTCCTGAGATTTTCTTACCTATCAGGTCTCTGGTGCATTCTGGAGGTTCTCCCCAACCTCCTATCTCCTGAGGTTACCTGTTTCCATTCTTTCTGCTGGCCCTCAGATCTTCAGACTTTTTCCCATACCCAGTACCAGACGTTCCCCCCTCCACTGTCTCACCCTGCCCCATCCACTTTCCCTCCCATGTCCCTCCCTCCCCAATTGTGATTGTTTTCTTCTCCCTCCCAAGTGGGATTGAGGCATCCTCATTTTGCACTTCAGTTTGTTGAACTTTTTGAGTTCTGTAGACTATATCTTAGGTGCACTGTACTTATTTTGGCTAACAACCAATTATTAGTGAGTACATACCATGCATATCCTTTTAGATCTGCGTTACCTCACTCAGGATGATATTTTCTAGTTCCATCATTTGCCTGGAAAACTCATGATATCCTCATTTTTAATAGCTGAGTAGTATTCCATTGTGTAAATGAACCATATTTCCTGCATTCATTCTTCTGTGGTTGAATATCTGGGTTGTTTCCACCTTCTGGCTATCACAAATAAGGCTGCTATGAACATAGTGGAACATGTTCCCCTGTGGTATGGTGGGACATCTTTTGCATATATGCACAACAGTTGCATTGCTGGGTCTTCAGGTAGTACTATGTCCAATTTTCTGAGGAAACACCAGGTTGATTTCCAGAGTGGTTGTACCAGTTTGCAATTCCACCAGCAATGGAGGAGTGTTTGTTTTTCTCCATATCCTCGCCAACATGTGTTGTCACCTGTAGTGTTGATCTTAGCCATTCTGATTGGTGTAATGTGGAATCGTAGTTTCATGTTGATTTGAAATTCTCTGATCACTAAGGACTTTGAGCATTTTTTTAGGGGCTTCTCAGCTGATTGAGATTCCTCTGTAGTGAATTCTCAGTCTAGTTCTATACCACATTTTTTTATTGGGTTTGGTCTTTTGGTGATTAGTTTCTTGAGTTCTTTATATATTTTGGATATTAGCCCTATATTAGATGTGTGGTTAGTGAAGTTTTTTTTCCCAATCTGGAGCTTGCCAATTTGTCTTATTGACTGTGTATTTTGCCTTACAGAAGCTTTCCAGTTTCATGAGGTCCCATTTATTAATTCTTGATCTTACTAAGAACATGAGCCATAAAAGTTTGGTTTAAGAAATTTCCCCCTGTGCCAATGAGTTCAAGGCTCTTTCTCACTTTCTCTTCTATTAGATACAGTATATCTGGTTTTATGTTGAGATACTTGATCCACTTGGACTTGAGGCTTTGTGCAAGGTGATAAATATTGTTCTATTTTTATTTTTCAACATACAGTCAGTTAGACTAACACCATTTATTGAAGATGCTTTCTTTCTGCCATTTTATATTTTTGGCAGTTTCATGTCTGGGTCTTTACTTCTATTCCATTGATCAAAGTGTCTGTCTCTGTACCAGTACCATGCAGTTTTTATCACTATTGCTCTGTAGTAAAGCTTGAAGTCAGGGATGGAGATTCACACTGGAATTCCTTTATTGTTAAGAATTGTCTGACTCTTCTGTGTTTTTGCCTTTCCAGATGAATTGAGGATTGTTCTTTCTATATCTTTGAAAAATTGTGTTGGGATTTTGATGGGATGGGGATTTCATTTAATCTATAGATTGCCTTTCGTAGGATGGCCATTTTTTACTATGTTAATTCTGCCACTTATGAGCATGGGATATCTCTCAATTTTCTGAGATCTTCTTTGATTTCTTTCTTGAGAGATTTGAAGTTATTGTCACACAGGTCTTTTACTTGTTTGGTTAGAGTTACTCCAAGATATTTTATATTATTTGTAGCTATTGCTGAAGTTTTTTATCAGCTGGAGAAATTCTCTGGTAGAATTTTTGGGGTCAGTTTTGTATACTATCATATCTGCAAATAGCGATACCTTTATTTCTTCTTTGCCGATTTTTATCCCCTTGATATCTTTTTGTTTCTTATTATTCTAGGTAGCACTTCAAGTATTATATTGAATAGACATAGGGGAGTGGGCATTCTAGTCATCCCCAATTTCAGTGAGATTGCTTCAAGTATGTTTCCATCTAATTTGACATTGGCTGTTGGCTTGCAGTAAATTGCATTTTTTATGTTTAGGTATGGGCCTTGAATTCCTGACCTCTCCAATATTTTTAACATGAAGGGGTGTTATATTTTGTCAAAAGCTTCTTCTGCATATAATGAGATGATCATGTGATTTTTTCTTTGAGTTTTTTATATAGTGGATTACATTAATGGATTTTCACCTAATAAATCAACCTTGCATCCCTGGAATGAAGCCTACTTGATCGTGGTGAACAATGGTTTTGATGTGTACTTGGATTTAGTTTGCAACATTTTTTTTGTGTAATTTTGCATGGATATTCATAAGTGATATTGATCTGAAGTTCTCTTTTTTGGGTGGGTCCTTGTGTAGTTTAGGTATCAGAGTAATTATGGCTTCATAGAATGAGTTAGGTAGTATTCCTTCTCTTTCTATTTTATGGGATAGTTTGGGAAAAATGGTATCAGGTCTTCTTTGAAGGTCTTGTAGAGTTCTGCACTAAATCCATCTTGCCTTGGGCTTTTTTTGTTTGGGAGATTTTAATGACTTCTATTTCCTTGTGCAATATGTTTAAATAGTTTACCTGCTCTTGATTTAATTTTGGTATGTGATGTCTGTCTAGAAAGCTATCTATTTTATCTAGATTTTCCAGTTTTGTTGAGTATAGGCTTTTATAATAGATTCTGGTTATTTTTTGAATTTCATCCATTTCTCTTTTTATGTCTTCCTTTTCATTTCTGATTTTGTTAATTTGGATACTTCCTATTGGTCCTCTAGTTATTTTGGCTATAGATTTACCTATTCTATTGATTCTCTCAAATAACCAGCTTCTGGTTTTGTTGATTCTTTGTATTGTTTTCTTTGTTTTTACTTGGTTAAATTCAGCCTTCAGTTTGACTATTGCCTGCCTTAGAGTAGAAAACTATTCTCAAAATTAAAGAACTTCTGGGGAAAATAACCATCCCTGACCTCAAGCTGTATTAAAGAGCAATAGTGATGAAACCTGTATGGTGTTGGTACAGAGACAAGCAGGAAGATCAATGGAATAGAATTGAAGACCCAGAAATGAACCCACACACCTATGGTCACTTAATATTTGAAAAAGGAGCTAAAACCATCCAGTAGCAAAAAAAGACAGCTTTTTCAACAAATGATGCTGGTTGAACTGGAGGTCAGTATGTAGAAGAATGCAAATCAATCCATTCTTATATACTTGTACAAACTTAAGTCTCAGTGGATCAAGGACCTCTATATAAAACCAGATACTCTTAAACTAATAGAGGAGAATGTAGGGAAGAGCCTCCAACACATGGGTACAGAGGCAATTTTCCTGAAGAGAACACCAATTTCTTATACTGTAAGATCAACTATAGACAAATGGTACCTCATAATATTGCAAAGCTTCTGTAAGGCAAAGAACACTCTCAACAGGGCAAACAGCAACCAACAGACTGGGGAAAATTCTGTACCAATCCTATATCTGATAGAGGGATAATATCTAATATATACAAAGAAATCAATTAGTTAGAGTCCAGAGAATCATGTAACCCTATTAAAAATGGGGTACAAAGCTGGTTGGTAAGCAGGGTTGGTAAGGTTTTTTTCTCATTCTGTAGATTACCACTTGTTCCTATTGACAGTGCCCTTTGCCTTACAGAAGCTTTTCATTTTATGAGGTCCCATTTGTCCATTGTTGATCCTAAAGTGTAAGCCATTGGTTTTCTGTTCAGGAAATTTCCCTCTGTACTGATATGTTTGAGGCTCTTTTCCACTTTCTCTTCTATTAGTTTCAGTGTATCTGGTTTTATGTTGATGCCTTTGATCCACTTAGACTTCAGCATTGTAGAAGGAGATAAGAATGGATCTGTTAGCATTCTTCTTTAGGCCGACCACCACTGGGTGTTTTTTACTTCTTTCTCAAAGATAAAGTGACCATACATGTGTAGTTTTATTTCTGTGTCTTCAATTCTGGTCCATTGATCTACCTCCCTGTCTCTATATGAATACCATGTGATTTTTATCACTATTGCTATGTAGTATCACTTGAGGACAGGAATAGTGATTCCTCTGAGATTCTTTTGTTGTTGAGAATAGTTTTTACTATCCTCATTTTTTTGTAATTCTTGATGAATTTTTGAATTGCTTCTTCTATGTCTATGAAGAATTAAGTTGGAATTTTGATGGGGATTACATTTAATGTATAGATTGCTTTTGGTAAGATGGCAATTTTTACTATGTTAATCCTGCTGATCTATGAGCATGGGAAATCTTTTCATCTTCTGAAGTCTTCTTTGATTTATTCTTCAGAGACATGAAGTTCTTGTCACACAGATCTTTCACTTGGTTGCTTAGAGTCACACCAAAGTAATTTATATTATTTGTGAAGATTGTGAAGGGTGTCATTTACCTAATGTCTCTGTGTAGAGGAAAGCTGACTTGTTTGAGTTAATTTTATATCTTGCCACTTTGCTGAAGTTGTTTATCAGCTGTAGGAGTTCTCTGTTGGAATTTTTGGAGTAGCTTATGTATACTATCCTTAGTCAAGGAAATGCAAATCAAAATGATCCTGAGTTTCCACCTCACACTAATCAGAATGTCTAAGATAAAAAAAAAAAAAGCTGAAGTGACAGAAGATACTGGCAAGGATGTGGAGAAAGGAGAATAATCCTCCATTGCCGATGAGATTGCAAGCAGGTACAACCACTCTGGAAAACAATCTGGCAGTATCTTAGGAAATTGGAAATAGTTCTAGCTGAAGACGCAGCTATACAACTACTGGGAATATACCCAAAAGATGCTCTAACATATAACAAGGACCCATGAGCCACCATGTTTATAGTAGCCTTATTCATAATAGCCAGAAGCTGGAAACAAACCAGATGTTCCTCAACAGAAGAATGGATACAGAAAATGTGGTACATTTACACAATGAAGTACTACTAAACTATTAAAAACAATGACTTCATGAAATTTGAAGGCAAATGAATGGAACTAGAGAATATTATCCTGAGTGAGGTAACCCAATCTCAAAAGAACACACATGGTATGTACTCACTGATAAGTGGATATTAGTCCAAAATCTCAGAATGCCCAGAACACAACCCACAAACCATATGGAGCTTAAGAAGAAGACGAAAGTGTAGATGCTTCAATCCTACATAGAATGGGGAATGAAAAAATATATCATAGGAGGTAGAGAGAAGAAGGGACCTGGGAAGGAGAGAGGATGGCAAGAGAAAAAAATGGGGGAGCATGATCAAGTATGGGAAAGGACAAGAAAGAAGTACAGAGGGTCAGGAAGTTTAATAGAAATATGTAGCAGTGGGCATGGGGAACAGGGGGTAGCCACTAGAACGTCCCAGATGCCAGAGGTACCCAAGACCCGATGGGGAATGACATTAGATGAAATACCCAACAAAGGGGAGATAGAACCTGTATAGACTCTATTCAGTGGTTAGGAATGACCTCCTGTTTGAGGGAAGGGGCAATCCAGATTTGTTCCTGTCTAAAGGAAACACAGAGACAATAATTGGAACAGAGACTGTAGGAAAGGCCATCCAGAAACTGCCTCAACTTAGGATCCTTCCCATGCACTGAGACTAAATCCTGACACTACTGCTGATGCCAAGATGTGCTTGCAGAAAGGAGCCTGCATGGCTGTCCTCTGAGAGGTTCTGCCAGCTCCTAACTAAGACAAATGGAAATATATTCCCCCATTGGACTGAGTCTATGGGCTCCAGTGGAAGAGCTACAGGAATGACTGAAGGAGCTGAAGGGGATTGCAACCCTAAAGGAAGAACAATATCAACTCACAGGACTAACCAGGGATCCCAGTAACTAAGCCACCAACCAAAGAGTATACATGGAGTGATTCATGCCTCCAGATACATATGTCACAGAGGATGGCCTTTTCTGGCATCAGTGGGAGAGGAAGCTCTTGGTCCTGTAGAGGCTCAATGTCTCTGTGTAGGGGGCTGCTAGAGCGGTGAGTTCAGAGTGGGTGAGTAGGAAGAGGAGCACCCTCATAGAGGCAAAGGGGAGTTGTAAGAGGGGATGGGATAAGGGGTTTTTGGAGGGGAAACTGGGAAAGGGGATATCACTTGAAATGCAGGCAAACAAAATAATAATAAAAAGAACAGATGGTCTTATTTGTAATGGCATTAAGCAAATAACATGTGGAGATGAGAAGTCCAGTATGTTTTTTTCATCATACATAAAGGAAAGATAGTTATCTCAGCCCACATTAGATTCTAAATATAATTCGGTTAGGATCTATTTACCTATTTCTCAAGAATTGAAAAGGACCAATAAAATGTTGAACACACCCTAGTAGATAATAAACTGAAGTCTGTTTTCCACTTTGGAAAGAGGGCATAGCATGAATAAAGTACACATACACACACACACACACACACACACACGCACGCACGCACGCACGCACGCACGCACGCAAGAAAATAACATTTAGGATGTTAATACAGGATAATTAATGCTGGACCATACCAAGTAAAGCACTACTGTAGTAATACTCACAATAGATGCACTGTGAAAACAGCATAAATCTACATGGAACAAAGAAACAGAGACAATGTTAAGTTAATAAAAAATATTTTTCCTCTGTGCCACAGCTCTCCATACCCAAGTCCTGCCAGAATAGAGCTGGTCTCCCAAGACTGCTGACACACCTGTGAGCACAGGTAGTACTACCATTTCTGCCTGGAACCCTCAGTCACAGGAACCAAGGAGCAGCTTCGGACAGGATCCTATCTGTTTCTGGTTTCCATCTGCACCTGGAACAGATGCTGTGCCACGCCTCTCCATAGCCAGATCCTGCTGGGAGACAGCTGGCCTCCCAAGAGTGCTGACACTCCTGAGAGCACAAGTGAGACCATCACTTTTGCTCAAACTGCTGGCCCAAGGAGGACCCACCCAGAGTCCGCAGGACACAGGAATCAAGGAACAGCCAGAGACAGAATCCTTCTGGTTTCCATTGTCGCCCTGGACCTGACCCTGTGCCATAGCTCTCCATACCCAAATTTGTCCCTGGGGGAACTGGTCTCCCAGGAGTGCTGATAGGAAGGAGAAGTCAGTCAGAAGTATTATATATAATACTTTGTTACTAATCTCTTCTACTTTGACTCAGAAAATTTACATTTATTATAAATAATATTTTGTCTGTTTTGTGCAACACTTTTTGGGTAATACTTTATTGTGATGAAAACAGAAGAAAGTTCATAAAAGAAAAACCAAAACAAAATAGAAAATACTTGGCAGATTTCTTCATTTTCTAGTGTTGGGAACATTTCCCCTAGTGCAGCAGTAGTTGACGCTATAAAGGTTTAGTAAGAGTCAACTGTGAAGCCATCTGTACAAGATGAGTTTTGGTGAGATTTGTTATTTGACAGTTTTATTTCTTCTATGATATATGTTTTGTTTAGATTTCCTGGCCTTTAAAATACCTGTCTTGAATTTATGTGCATAATTCTTTGCATGGCATTTAGAAAAGCAGTCATGTGAGACTTTTGCTTTGTTTCCTATCAGGAGTGTTTTCCAGTTAGTACTCATTACTGCATATATTTGTATTTTGTATTATTTATAAGACAGCCAATGAGATGAGGAGAGCAGCTCATGATAGAATGCCTGTCTTGCATATGTTAGTCTCTGATTTCCACTCCCAGTGTTCAACTCCCAATGAATATGAAAAAAAAAGATGTTCAATGATTTATTGTTTTATTGATTCCTATCTTAAGAGGGAAAAGGACCTTAGATTATTTATCATTCTCTATTTTCTAAATATCAATTCAGTTCAGGTCTTTTTCATAGCTTCATTTCTTTAACCTTACCTTATATATTATCATTCCACTTGTGGATGCTATATTCAGTCTTGCCATTCTGCTTTCTACATTACCTTGTAGTTTTAGAAACTTTTGGAGACAATTTTTAAACATAATCATTTCCTTGGTTAAATTCAGTCTCTTAAGGAGCCTAAGAAAAGGAGTCTTCATTTCTCTTAAAGCCTTTATGTTTTAACTCTAAGATTTTGATTCCCCTTCCATATAAGTATCTCTTCTTACATTGTTTTTACCTGTTATAATCCTCCCATTGGACATCCCAGCACACTCATGCTTTCAGACCTCTGATATGTCAGTTCCACTGCATTTGTTCTATTTCAATCTAGTTATAATGCTAAATTTGTCTCTGCAAATATTTATTGTATGACTTGTTATTTTTGTTTTTGTTTAGAAGAGCAAGAATGAATTAGCTAAATAAAGTTGAAGTAACATTTAGAGTAAGGTTACATATTTATCTGACTAGAGTTTAGGCTATTTGCTATTTTCTTTCTGTGTGGTTTCAGAAAATAAAATAGTTGCTGCCTACTCTGCTGTTTTCTTTTTAATTTATGCTATTTTATTTAATGGCTTGATAATTTTATAGATACATTTGTATTTTGATCAAATAAATCCCTCATTCCCTACCCTACAATTCCACCTTGATTCTTCCCACTAATTGTCTCTCTCAATATTGTGTTGGTCCTATCCTTTGTTTATGAATTCATTGAATCCACTTACTGCTGTCTATATTTGCACAGGTGTAAGAGTGTCTACTGGAACATGGGCAATCTTTCAGGTTCTTCTTCCCTAAGGAAAATTGGCTCTCCATCCCTAGCAGCTACACATTTTCAATACTCCCTCATGATCAGTCAAACTTTATGATTCTCTATCCAAAAGATATCTATATTTGAGTCATAAAAGTATATTTGTGTCATAAAACAATGGAGGGTTCAAGCTGGTATGGTCCTAGAACTTTCTTCTCAACTAGTTAGCTTTCCTAGTACTATGTAGACTGTTGGGAGAGAGTATGAACAATTTTTGAACCATTCTATCTAGCAGAAGAACTGATACTGTAAGATATGCCCCTTGATACAATAGTGGTATCAATATGGTGGAAGTAACTAATCACTTTCTGATTATATTTAAGGTTTTCTCCAGAAGATTGGAATCATGTCTAGTACTGTTATCACACCAAAGACCTTATAGTTGGGTAGATCACAGGGCAAGTGACATAAGAATGGCCACTGCTCTGTCCCAGTTTTCCATTCCTATTCATCTTTGTGTTTCCCTGATGTCTTTAAATATTAAAGATCTCAGA
>BDUI01025005.1:0-15139 GCA_002335545.1 Apodemus speciosus | reverse complement strand
CTCCTTCTTCTTCTTCTTCTTCTTCTTCTTCATGGACATTTGAGGTTTCCACTATCACTGATTGAGTAGTCCACCCATATCCTGCGGTGGCATCTTTATCACCCAAACCCAGCATTTTGTCTCTGGCTTCCTGCCATTCTCTTCTGAGGCACCCTCCTTTCTCCTAGGCTACTCTAATTGGCCTTAGGAGCCTCCGCTTCCTGAGTGGCCTAATACAGGTGGTATGTGTTTGCGTGAGGAGGTTCCTTTATGTGATCATGCACAAGCCTCTGCCTAGATGTTCTCTAAGCTATTCTGCAGCCTGTGGGAAGCTTAGGAACCCTCATTCTCTTGACTTTAACATTACAGGAGATCAGGCACTGATTACTTTCCTTTGTCAAAGACCTATATCTTCAAGACAAATTAAGTCACAGAATACTGTGCTATGCTGCCATCATAAACATCATATATGCTGTTTTATATTCTAGTATATGCAATTATATATATTTTAATGTAATGTCAAATATCTGTGAAATATCCCCAAAAAGGGAATTAAGATTTAAAAAAAAAATGCTGCTGGGTATATTCAAACAATAAAGGAAAATTTTACCAGGACCCCTTCCTTTTAAATTTTGTACTTATATATTCCTTTCTCAGTCAAAAATAAATATACTAAGCAACAATTATTCTTGGTTGATATAAAAGCTATTCATGTAACATTCTGTCACCGGGTTCTTTCCATGAACTCATCATTTTTACTGTTTTGCCTCTTTATTCTCCCTGACTTATGTAGATAAACATAGTTTACAAATTATGGCAGTTTTATCTCTTGCTATCCAATAGTTCATACAGAGTTCATTCCTTTTACTTATCTTTTTGCACTGTCAAGGACCTCCAGAACAATGATATTGATGATAGAGTGAATATTTGTCTTCTTTGTGATATGAATACAGTGTGCTTCAGTGAAAGGTTGATGTCTATTAGCGGTGTGCATGTAAGTGATATGTCATATACTTATACAATCAAATTTATAAAAGAGTAAATGTGTGAACTAGATCTCTGTACATTAATCTATACATTTCTGCAGTACCTTATGTTGAGTGAAACACTTGATTTGCAGAAAGATACAACAAATTGCCATTTCTATAATTTTAAGTATCTGAAAGAATACTATATATTATTTTGTATACATATATTTTTAGGAAATTTTAAAATGGCCTACTGAAAGACATGCATCAATTTTTCAATGGCATTTTCATCTGAGAAGAGATATCATAAAATGTAACCCTAAAAATGTATGCAACTCAATTTTAGTAATTATTTTTGGAGATTATAATGAATTAATACAGTATATTAATGTTTGTGGTTAATTAGGTTTGATTTATATTCATATCACCACAATTTTTTCCTGGACTCTTTTTTAACTAAAAATAAAGGTACATTGTATGCCTAATACGCAAAGAAAAAGAGTGTCCTTGCGTAAACATTTCAAGAAAATTTTCAAAAATTTAACATTGAAAAATAACACTAAAAGCTTCTCTGGGTAGGAGGAAAGTCACTTACAAATCAGACTGGCGTCATATTTCCTAGTCATAACACTGTTTATGAGATGTCAACACATGAATACTTTTATTTTTGGTTGTGAGCTTTTAATGGCTAGGCCATCTCTCCTACTCACATGAATTCTTTTAAATCCTTAAGAATATGTCTCCTTCTAGTATTCTATCCCTAAAAATGCTATTGGTTAGATTACTTGATAGCAATCAATCTGTTTTCAGGAGGCTTGATGGTAGAGCACATGATTAGCGTTCATTAGATCTTTACAATCTATGGGCCCCCAAGTAATGGATGTACCCATAAAATTTACATCTTATGGATCTTCACTTAGGAAATGTATTAGCACGTGGTCTGAGAAAGTGAGGTATTAATTAAGTCTAAGAAAAGTACAGAATACGGGAACTAGTAACCACAACAGAGATAGCAATAATTGTTATTTTTAAGATGCTGGCCAAGCCTAGCCTTGACTAACCTGAACAAAGTGGAGCAAGATGACAAAAGACTTAAACAGTCGAGGAACTGTGATGTTGGGAAATGACTTTCAGACCAGAAAAACTAGAATAAATAAAGGCAAATAAGGTCATGCTTGTTATGCCTGGTCAAATTCCCGGGGAGGTCATAGGTCCTAGGGAAAAACCTATTATTCTTGTTTTGTTAAATGGACATGTTGTCCTCTAAATATTTGAGTTTATACCAATAGATTATTGCCTCTACCTTACTCTAAGAAACTTCAGTGTGCAGTGTCCCGTGTGCAGTGTGCTGTGTGCCGTGTGCAGTGGTCAGTGCAGGGCTAGTCATAACTAGCAGAAGTACTGAGAATAATTTAACTGTTGAATGCTCAGGCATAAACAAGTCATCTTTATCATACTCCTCTCCAAGCTCAGAAAACATCTCAGAAGAACAGAAGGGGCAGAGAATGGGGAGGATTTCTGAGAAAGCTGTCTTCTGGATATTGCATGCCTGTTGCACTCATAAACAAAACAAGGCTGTGCTTACCTGCCTAGGACCTGCACAAGAGTAAAGCCATTGACCATTGAGCATGGGTTGGGGAGGCTTATGAGGCCCCACTTCTAGCTGAGGAACTACTGGTAGTTAGTGGCAGGCAATGAGAGAAGAGCTCTTTTTGTTCAGAGTTGCAGCCACTGGAAATAACCCCATCTATGCTTATGCATACCAGCGTGCCATTGCCAAAAAAAAAAAAAAAAAAAAAAAAAAAAAAAAAAAACCATGAAGGCAGGAAGGGGTCTTGTTGGGAATAAGGAAGGGTCCGGGAAGAGTGGGAGAGGGATTGGGGTAGGTAATGGACTATGAAAAAAGTATCATATGCATGTATGAAGTTGTTCTAGAGCAAATAAGTTTAAAACCACACGTTAGCAAATAAATGAAATGAAACAACTAGAAGGGCCTTGGAGAATACAGTACTGTAATGGCTCCCAGTGAGACGCGCCTCTCTCCCTACCACTGCTTCATCTGCTCCCATGTGGACTTGAACTGAACTGTGGGATTTTCCTTGATCAGTTTAAACTTTGGCAAACATACCCAAGAAGTGGATTGAATAGTGAATTTTTCGTGAGGCGCTCATTCGCACTTTCTCTTCTGAAGCCATCACGTGTGGAGCTGCCCACAGTTGCCTGCAGCTGATGGAGCAATGCAGAACAGAGATGATCTGTTCCGCAGACACAAATACAGTTTTCAGATGAAATAAGGGACATCCAGTTAAATTTAAATGACAGTTGAACATCAGATAAATTTTAGCCCCACTCCGTGTGTGTGTGTGTGTGTGTGTGTGTGTGTGTGTGTGCGCATGTATCACAGATGTGTGGAATGTGCTTTAACTTAAAACAGTAATTGTTCATCTGGAAATGAATTTTAGCTAAACATCCTTTATTTCCACTTGACAGCTGTGGCAGTCCTAGCTGCAGGAAGCAGCACCAGTCTGATCTGCCAGCTGACTCTAGCCATGGTAAGTGACTTCAGACAACAGCAGCAGAACTAACAAGGTAAGCCTGCCACAAATTACTGATCCATAAAGTAAAAAATCAATTAAGATGACTGTTCAAAGCCACTGAGTTTTGGAGTGGTTCTTATGTAGCAATAGATAACAGATACACCAAGCAAAATTGTGCTTGTTGTCAAAAGTGCAGCTAATTAAGGCAGAGGATAAGTTCTATGTTTGATGGAACAGAAAGAAAAATATCTATTGCATCTTGAGCATGAGAACGGTTATTCTAAGTGTCATAATACGCTTGACCTTGGAGCTTAGAATATTTCCAAGCAACTATTGTAGACTGAACTAAAACAAAAGCCAACCACAGGCATTCTAAGGATCTGACCATGTTACATAGGATGGGGCAGCCCTGAGAAAATTTTAAGTTACTCAGAGAGATGCAGATAAATATCCCTAGGATGCAATGCACTCACACTTCTCTGTGGCTGATTTACACAGCGTGTTTGGCTTGCCATTAGCAAAAGAAGAAAACCAGAGCACAGCTACATGGCTCCGAGGACAGTCTGAAGTGACTGAGTGCAGAGAGATAATCCTCCCACAACTCAGGAAAGACTTAAGTTCTATTTGCAGCATTTCCTGAGTGACTGTATACTTAAACTAAAATAATAATAGCAGATGGTGTCTTGGTCAAACTGATATCCCCAGGAGTCTTAAAATCAAGGAGATCTTTGCCCTTCTGATGGAAAGAATGCACTGACCTTTCCTTTTTTATGTACATATGAATGCAGCTGAGTTCCAGTTTACTTTTTTTGTGATCTAAAAGAAACAAGCTTTCTACTCTCAACTCTAGACACTGGTAATCATGAAAGTTATTTAAATGGCTATTAATGTAGCTATATAATTCAGCTCATTCTTGAGCCACATAATGCTAGAACTGGAACCACCTTACACAGTCTTAGGAAACTATTTCCAAGTCCCCCCTGGGGATGGCAGTTCACACAGGCATAGGACTTAATGAATGGAGGCCGACACAATATGAGGCACAGAAGATCATAATTGGTAAAAGAACCACCCTCTCCAAGCAGAATGTTTATCACTATTCCACAAAGTACAAAAGAAATAAATTTTGTTGGATGTTTATGAAATAAAATACATTGTATGTACATTCAAGTTCAATTTAGCAATCATACTTATTTTAACTGACCACTTCTTTTGCATATCAGAAGTTACCTCTGTCTTGCTCACTACTGAATGCCAAATCTTTGAGTAGTTCCTAGAATACAATAGTACTCAACATATTCGTTAATGCCAAAGAGACCCAAACATTGGAAATCACTCTGTTAAGAGAAACGAAGCTGAAAACAAGCTGACATAGCGATTCTGATCACTGATAAAGTTGATATTAAGCTAAAATTAATCAGAAGGAACAATGAAGGTCACTATACATTGACAATGGGAACAATTCATCAAAAAGTTACAATGGGGGCTGAGAGAAATGACTCAATGGTTAAAAGCATATACTGCTTTTGTGTAGATGATCTGAGTTCAAATCACAGCACCCATGTTAGGAGTCTCATTAGGATCCTGTAACTCTAGCTAGAGGGAGTCTTACACATTTTTCTAGCTTCCACGGGTACCTGTACTCATATATTTATATTTAAATGTGCATGTCTGTCTGTGAATGTTGATGTTTACTTATGAAAACTGAAAGGGGACCAACCACAAGAAGGGAGTAAGAAAACTTAATTGGGAGGGGGCAAAAGAAGTCAATAGAACATATAGCATGCAGGCAAARGGGAAGAATATTTTGATGGAGTAGGAATAAGAGAGCACTAAAGTAGGCAGTCGGGGACGGGACAAATAAAAATAAAGTATCATTGCATCCATGTATGAAAATCCTTTGTATGCTATTTAAGAATACATTAAATGGTTAAAAAAATACTTGTAATTCTTATGATTAAACAAAAATAGCAATGAAAACAGCAAGAATAAGAGACAGAGATAAATGATGATAGTACAAATGAAAAATATCTCTCACTTTTATATTAGAATGTCATTAACTCAATTTCAAAACTATTAACATTTCTGGGCATAGAGAGATTGTTCGGTGGATAAAGTACTTGCAATGTAAGCCTGAGTGCCAGAGTTCTGATCCCTAGAATCCATGTAAAAGCCAGGTAGGTATGGACCAGTGGACAATGCAAGTGGGGGATAAAATACACTTGTGATACTGTGCTGCTCAGGAAAAGGGAAAATCAATCATAAACAAAATAATCTATATTCCTATGTTTGTGGGGCTTAATATACAGCAGTCAAAAGAAACAGGAAATATAATGCAGTATGATAACTGCTATGAAAATTAGGGTAAGAAAAGTGCTCCAAAATAAAATTGCAGTATTGCAGTGGGTAGTTTAAGCATCTTTGATGTCATCTTTCTTGCTTTTAGTTGGCAGAAACTCAGTTGCAAGCACAGGAAGAAACTGTTATGATTGCCTCTGTTCCTGTACCTTGTGGTAAGAAAGATCTGAAAGATGGGCAGAAAAATATGGAGGTGTTTGCCTTTCTGAGCCTAAATAGAGGTTCTGCCTGAATGAAGCATCTCAGTGAACTGGACTCTGATTCCATCACACAGTGTCTCCACAGGTTTGTAAATTGGTTTGTGCCYGATAGTCTGTTCAGTTAACTTTCCAGAATGTCTCAAGCTGCCCTCTCCAAGTCAGCCATGAGGCAACTTCAGGGCCCTGAAAATGAGGGCATATTTGTACCTTTCATAAAAATAATAGTAATAAAAAAAACCCAAAGACAACAACAACAAACAAAACCAAGGAGCACACACTCAATTAACAACAGAAGCTAGCTGTGCTCTGCTGCATTGCAAGAAACAATAAATCAGGCTAAATTAGACATCAGAGAGCTCGTAGTTTTGGAAAGTAATCTGTCCCTTGATAGCTTCAGACCAGTAGGACTGAAGAGACTGTGTTTCAGATAGCTTGACAGCTTCCTTTCCGTGATACTTTGTATCAAGAAAAACAACTCTGGCCTTTGTCCTTGATGAGCTTTCTTCAAGTACCTTGTTCAAGAAAAGCCAGTACTTCTAGAAAGTAAGGAATGATGATGGGACCCACAGGACAGACGTAAACAGAGGTCCTACATGAACAAAGGAGAGGGCCACAGGAAGGGGACGGTAGATGTAAAATTTATCTGAAAAGGGTTACCATAAAGTAAGCGAAAACTGCCACTGAATAGCTTACACAAATGACGTAAGCAAGCCAGAGCTCAAAAAAGATGGTAAGATAAGATTAAGATGAAACTTTTACAATCAGGCGTTGGGGGGAAATGTGGAAAAGGAAACTTAACAATCACGGAAATGACAGAAGCAGAAGGAAGAAACAAACTACAGTAAAAAAAAAAAAATAGTGCCAGTAGGTACGTGTGTGTGTGTGTGTGTGTGTGTGTGTGTGTGTGTAACAAATTTAAAGAAAAAGAGGACATGAATTTGAAGGAGAGCAATGGGGGCTGTGCATAGAAGAGTTAATAATGTACTTACAATCTCAAAAATTAATTAAACATATATCAATCAGGTAAATTTACTGTTAATACAGGACTAAGACCCAAACAATTGTGATTATGGCTACAGACCAAATAAAGTAGTGATAAACGTGATGGAGTGTAAATTACATAACTAAAAATAAGTGACTAAAGAAAGAAATAGATAAGAATTAATTCCAACACACCAATTTCATCTTTAATAATTGGCACCAAGGGATGCAACCTATAGCAAGCAAACAGAAATAGATAGGAGTATACGGATTATTCCCAAGATAAGCACTGAGAAATAGAATTTTTAAATTTAGGCTTATTTATTTTATCATTTTATGTGTACAAGTGCTTTGCCTAAATGCATGTCTGTGTGCCATGTCTGTGGTCCGGGCATTAGATCCCCTGCAAGTGGACGGTTGTAACTATGTGTGTGCTGGGAATTGAACCTGATTCCTCTGCAAGAGCAACAAATGCTTTTCTTGACTGCTGAGCCAATTCTCTAGCCCAAGACATAGAATTTAATCAACAAAGACTAAATGAATAAGAAGAGAATATAGAGAAAGAAATGTGTGAAGTCATTCATTCATAATGAGAAACAAATATCCACAAATAATCGAGTCACCAAATAATTAAGAGACATTAATTCAATAAAATACCATTCCGCTATTAAAAATCAAGGAGTTTGTACAGTGGGGTGAGGAATGGCAAGGTGATTCACAAATTGTTGAGTGTGTGTGTTTGCCTGTGCGTGTCTAAAATGTATGTGTATATGTGCCATGTCTATGGAATAATATGCAAGACACGGCACAACGACATTTTCTCTTGAGGGAAGATTTGAATATTGCTAAAAGAAACGAAATGGGGGATTTAAATGTATAATACATCATTCGGGGGAATTTTAAGTTATTAGAATGGATGTATAATTGGCACACAGAGCAAATGAGGATATATTCTCACAAGGCCCTCACTCTGGCCATCTGAACCATTGAAACAAGGCACCGCAGACATCTAGACTTCCAAAGCAATCTCAAGTTTGGAGAAGAAAAAGGCCGAGTGAACCCTGATGCCAGCCCAAGAGGGAAAAAAGGCATTTCACCCAGAGCTCACAGTTTACTAGAGAAACTGGACTCCAGATAATGGTGGGTCAGGGACATTGATGGGACCACACCTTGACTAGGAGTGCTTAATTGTGCCTTCTATTTAAGCCTTAAAGACCCAGAAAAAAGATTTGGCAAGAGATCCTGTAGGTCTTTTTGTCACTCTTCCCAGCATGCCCACTCCTGTTTCTGCTTTTCATTATTAATCTCTCCTTCTGCTTTTCATTGTTAATGGGCTCTTTTAATTGGCTTATTTAGGATGGGTGGGCAAGCCTAGCTTGTTAGGGCTGCCAGGGTACAGGCACTGACCCTAATGAGGGTAACAAATGGATTGTCTATTTAACAAAAACCATATTTGAATAAGAATTCAGCACTAAAGGACATTTCTATAAGAGAAACTTTATGGCCAGGAGAGAGGGGACAAAAGGAAAAACAGTGAATCCCATGTTTCTCTCTCTGCCTTCAAATCAGCTCCTAACTGGAAACCTTAGTGGATGTAGGTACTAGATATGCCCATATGTATTCCTGAAAATTCAAGAGCATCATGTCTGTTTTTCTATGGCCAGAGATAGAAACTGCAAAACTACTAAGTCCAACATGAGAACAGACAGCTCCAGCTTTGAGCTGGTAAGTGCTTCTGCCACCCTCTCTTACTTCTCTATTCCCACTCACAGATGAGGAAATTGCCAACCTCATCTACTATCCGAATCGAGGGCCTGAATAACGTTCTGGATATGAAGCTACATGTTGACAGTCTTGGTGAAACAAAATATTTATTTTAGGGAAAAGGGGGTGACACGGTTATTTGGAATACTTAGTTGTAGGGATGCTATTCTGTTGTTAACAGTGACCCCCAAAACAGATACATGTAAGAACAAAGAATAACAGAATATTGATGGCTATACTAATTAAGAACGTGCCAGTGGTTTTTAAAAAAAGAGAGAGAGATGATTCAATGAACCAGATGAACTAGTTTAGGTTGCTCTACTGCCAGAGAAGTTTGGTAGAGAAAATGTAAATCAAGCAAAATGAAGGAGAATTTAGGGAGAATTGTGTGCTTCTGGGGGAAAAATACTCACAGAATAACTGCACCAAATGAATCATTGCTAACACTTCCATTCTCTTTGAGTGTAGCCAAATGGTTGTTGAAACATTTGGCCATTTCCAGGTTCTACCTGCCATTCCCACCATGAACAATAGAAAAAGGCCAAGTAATATAGCCTTAGAGGACACATTAAAGAATATATCAACATAGAGATAAAAAGACGTAATTCATTGTAATGGCCCCCTTTTTTTTCCTCCAAGGGAAGCCATTTTATGGAAGGTTATAACAAAAATACATATTTTCCACCTTGGGTCCCCCACCCCCGTCCCAAATGCTTTATCTCTGTGGCAACGGCTTTCCCGCAATCCTACCAATGTTTCCAGGGAACTGAGGGGAGGCCTCAAAGCACACTCTCCCCAGGTCAACAGGGGGCAAGACAGGGCTCCAGAATGAGTGTGGAGAAACAGCTCCTTCTGGCACCACACACAAAGGTACTCAGGAGAAGCAGCAGCAAATCCAGGGCTCTTCCAGAAACCAGAAGGCAGTCTGCAGCAGGCTCACATGACAGAGAAGGCAGCTCAGGCATGATGGAGTTCACTGTGAGTGGTGGGGAAGCCCAGCAGCAGGTACGCGTTGTAATCCAGAGCTATTTTGATCTTGTAGGAACACGATGGGCATCCCGTGCTCGTGTGCCACGCCTCCTCTCATATGCCAGCCCCGATCAGAAGCCCCATTTGAAACTGGTCTCCCATCTAGGCCCCACACTATGACTTGTCAGGGTATGAGGGAGCAGATAAGAAAGTTCTGTATGCCCAGCCAAGCAATGTTTATGACAGGGCACTTCCAGCAAATGGACAGGAGGTGGCGATGTGCACCAGGACCAAGCGGTGGAGATGCTTCTGAACCAGGTGGCTTTCCTGGGGCACAGCTGCTCAGAAGCTGTGCTAGAAACCTCTGAGGCCCTCCTGGGGTTAGCAGGCATCTGCAATCCTTAAGCCTCACGCGCCTGGGAGATGCTGGACCACGGCATGAGATCCAGAACTTGGAGTTGAGTGAGGGGCAGAGGAGAAGAAAGACACGTGCTAATTTGGGCCAGAAGCTTAAGCAAGGACAGGAGCCTCTGCCATGCCTCTGTGCTGAGGTTAGAGGCCTAGCAATGAGCTGTCACTGGGGACAGCACTGGCAAGGCAGGCTGGACCAGGACGATGGGATACAGGTGTGTACCCCAAATTCTCCTTGAATGTATATTGCCCAGCCAAAGGCTGCACCTATAGGCTCAAAGCAGGGAAAGCCACCGGCAGCTCTTGGTAAGCAAGACTGGGTCCCTCAGCTGGCCAAGGCAGCCTGAGGCACAAAGCCGTGATATCAGGCTGTGTGTTGTGGCAATAATCGCAGCACACTGGTCTCATCCCGTTTCCAGGAACTAAGACGGTCAGTATGCACACCTGGTTGGACAACTTCCCAGAGTCGGTCCAAGGGGTCTGGCAGGCACCTCAGCTTGCTGGTCACCATGGAGTGGTACCAGGAACACGGTACAACAAGCGGGAGGGATGGACGTCAAATGGTGTGTGGAGGCAGAAGAGGAACTGCAGTCTATGGGGAGACGTATGGAGGAGCGCAGGCAGGAGACAGCACGTTCTGTGCACAGAGCACCAGTGCACAGGGCACAGTGACTCAGGACAGCACCCCAGGGACATCGACCAGCACATGACAMCTGTTCTGCAGCAGCAGCAGCAGCAGCCCCTCACAAGRAGGGAAGCAGATGTGTCTCCTGCKTTGTCCTGRCTCTGGGAAGGCRTCTACTGCTTGGCACATGGCAAGCATGCAGGGCAGGTAGCCTTGGTGAGGCAGGAGCTCAGGAGAGTCGGGAGATGTCCGGAAAGGGGAAGTGCTGTGTGAGGGAGAATGAGTTGGGCAGGCCTGGATGCATGGCTCAATCCATAGGGCCCTCCTCCCTTGTGTGGGTGGCTGTGTGACTGTCAGAGGCAGAGCATGGATCYCTGCAGGCAGGTTGTGACCAGCACTTGACAGCATCCTGCCCACTCTCCTTGTGGGGAAGGGTGTTGACCTCTCTAGTTCTGTCCACACAGTTCATGGTACCCCCACCCTGCCCCTCCCCTGAGTCCCTCTCTTGAACCTTGATTCTCCTAAGCAGAGCAGTACCCTTCTGCCCCTGCCTCCTGTGAGCCCCTGGTTAGAGCCCTGTCCTCAGGGAGCAGGGGCTCAGACAGCCGGACTCTGTGGTGCATTTTGTCTCCATGTCTGTGCAGGCCGCAAACTCAATGAGGARGCCAGTGCCCCTTTTTAATTGTCTTGCCGATCAAAGCACACAGTTTATTGAGGATACACACTGGAGGTGAGGGCAAGGGCCTGCGGAGTAAGAGGGTCAGTCCCTACCATGGACAGGAAAGGAGTGCATTTCTTGATTAACATGCTAGCCACCCATCATCTAGTGCAGGACAGAGGAGAGGGGAACGACTTCAACCTAAGCAGCAGCAGCAGCAGCAGCAGCAGCAGCAGCAGCAGCAGAAGGGTGTTGGGCGCAAGCTCTCATATGGCTCCGCTTAGACAGGGAGATCACCACGGGCAACAACAGCATTCCCTCTGCTGCTGTGATTTGCTGTCAGCTATCCACAGCTAGTGGCCGCGGGGATCCCCTTACCCTTTACTGCATGGAGAAGGCTGCAAGGGAGCAATTTACAATGCGCTTTACCTGCAGACTACAAAACCCAGAAGTTGCCCCCAGCTCCGGGGGAGCCCTGCCTGCCAGTAAGAGTGCAGCCCTGCATTTGGACACTGGGASGAACTCTCACCCGGGGAGGAGCTGACTGCCTAAGACTGCATCCTTGGTGGCACCCATGCAGCCTCTTTGCCCTGGGGCTCTGGGTGGCTTCAGCCTCGCTCTTCCTGAGGCAGCCACTTAAGGGGAGATGGCTTCCACAAGCATCTCTCTGCTCGCACTTCTGCTAAAGAGGCACATGAGTGAGAAGAGCATTTGGGCAGCYAGCGCTTCCCCCTCCAGCACTGGCTTTTCAGACTAACCCCTCCGTGGTTCCAAACCCTGAGCCTCTGCACATCCACTCCCCTCGGATCTCAAAGGAAACTTCAGGTCTGAAACGGACTTGGCAAGCTCGTTATTAATGGCTGTCATGCTTATTAGGTGACTTAATCCTGTCTGCTGCAGAAATGAATTGCAGCAGTGTAACACCGTCTCTCGACACACTTCATCGAGGTACATGTTAATCTGGCCCTGATTTTCGATTCTGCTTGGGTTTCTGGGGACACACAAAGCCTTCTCCTAGGCCATACCAGTGGCCTAGTCTTTGGGATTTGGAGGCAGGTGGATATCTGTGGTTTCAAGGCCAGGCTGGTGTACACAGTGAGATCCAAAAAAAAGTTATTTGCCTTTAGAGTTCCAAGTAGCAACTTTTCCGTGAATCAAAGCTTGATTCTTGTTCATTGACATGATGGTCTCTGTGAATTTCTAAAACCTTTTCACAAATGATTTAATTCTTCCTCATCCTCAGGACTTTGGCTTTCCTTGAACCTTGAGTTGAGACTACTGTCTTTCTTCAGCCCTGTCTGGTTATCCACTCTTCTGTTCCTTTCTTAACTGGTTTCTTCTTTATTGCAGTTGGGGATGAACACCCTTCAAGACCTGGCTTGTGCACCCATTTTCCGTGGTTCATCAACCAAGCACATCCCATTTCCATCAAAAGTCACAATGGATCTCAGTCTTGACAAAGTTCTCTAGTAATCCTATTCTAGTTCCCATATCATGAATGTCTTCTGAACAGTCTCTTAATGCCTGTCCTAAGAGCAACACAGCTTTGCCATCTTTCAGGAAGCACTAGCTAATACTAAATATCTCTAGTTCTCTCTCTCTCCCTCCCTCCCTCCCTTCCATTCCCCTTTTTCTGTCCTTCCCTCTTTCTCTCCCTCCCTTGCTGCCTTCCTCCTTTTCTCCCTTTGTTTCGCAATTAGAATTTCCAAATGTTTCTCTCTGAAATTTCCCTGAAAGTATAACACTTCCTTTTCCTGGTGCTTAAATATAACAGTGCTAGGGGACAGAAACCAAAGGCTGCGAGAGGCAGAAAGAGTGCTGCTCCTGGATCCTATATTCTGACTTGTCACACCCAATTCCCATGCTTTCTCTGGGATACCACATTGTATTGAGGGATTTCCTTCCTCCCTTTCCTAGGTTATCTACAGGAAAACAGACGAGAAAGAATCAATTTTGGTGCATGCATTGACATAGAAGTCTCAAGAATGCTCTATCTAGAATCCAGCTAAGTCCAGTACGTTAGATACCTGCATGAATTTATAATTAAGTTTAAAACCCATTATTTTGTACAACCAAAGTGCACTCATACAACTGAATGGAAGGCAAATATGATTAAGGTACAGTGATGTACGTGAAAATATCATAAGGGAACCCATTACTTTCTATGTAAACTAAATAAAATGGAAATGCCATCTGCCATTTAGGTTTTCAGCACATCGTCCACCTCATTTTCCAGTGAGTTTATGACCTGGATACTCCTACACTCTGCTGGACTGTTTTGCTCTGTTCTTTCCCAACCTTCCTTTCTATACTACAAATGCTGGCCCTGCACTCACAGAACCAAAGAAGACTAGGATTAAGGATTGTCTGGGAGTGAGAGTGGAATAGTAGGTTCTGACATACCGCTTAACTTCACCCTGGGTCTTCTGACTGGTTCAAGCTTTATGCTTCCTTAAAAGAATACAAACTGCATTAGCTAGAATCAAACATCCTGAAGATGACTTCCTCTTCCCTTCTCTTGGTTTGTGCTGCCCTCTATAGACAGACACACAAAGCAACATCTGTGTGAAAAGCATCAGTGTTTAGACCTGGGTGATAAAGCTACAAATCGTAACCTTTCACTAATTTAGGTCTTTTTTGAACATTTCCCACATATCAACCCCAGGTTCTCCAAACCACCTCTGCCCCCTCAACTTTGTGGATCATTTACGGACTAAAATGAGCTTGATCCAGGTGGAGGAGCCTGTGGCCCAACTTTGAACTTAAGTTCCCCCGCAATCTTTGTTTTCCTAACAAACTGTTCATAACGAGAATGGTTCCTTTCTTCTTTATGTGACTATAAAAATCATGTCACTGAGGTCAATAAGAGCTGATGGCTGGATCAAAGAACTTTGCTTCTCTGTAGTTCTTGGTCACCTAAGATCAATGCCACCCACGGTCCCCAGTTTCCACTCCCACCAGCTTCTGTCGTTCCAGTGCTGGGATCAAAGGCAAAGCCACCACACCACACCTGACCCTATGCTGCTTTTTGTCAAGGTATTTTATTATAGCAACAGAAAGTAAAACAGAGTGCTAGGTAAATTAATGTCTCTCCCGAGTTTGATGGTACAGACAAAATCAGTCACAACCAGCTTGCCTAAAACAGAAATTTCTGGAGCCAATAACTGTAGGAGCACTTCAACAATAATTTTGGAAAACTGATAGATCCTAGGTATGAACTAGCTGGAGAATAAAACTCCTAGACAACAACCACTCTTAGAGAAGAGTGGAAGAGGGCATGCTAACACAGAATCTCTCTGTGTGTGTCTCTCTGTCTCTCTGTCTCTGTCACTGTCTCTCTCCCCCTCCCTCACTCTCTCCTTCCCTCCCTCCTTCCCTTTAAAGGAAAGTATTGAAGGTACACTTTAGTTGATTTTACCTCCAAAACCCAATATGTTTTCTCGTTGAAAATAAGAGGAAAATAAAAAATATCCATTCATGTTTTGGGGCAAGGAGGGACAAAAATGGCAATTATAAAGCATTGCCAAAATGTTAGTACATGCCAGGCAGAGTGGCACGTGCCTTTAATCCCAGCACTCAGGAAGTAGAGGCAGGTGGACCTCTGTGAGTTCGAGGCCAGGCTGGTCTACAAAGTGAATTCCAGGACAGCCAAAGGTGTTACACAGAAAAACCATGTCTCGAGAAAACAA
>BDUI01025000.1:5022-28388 GCA_002335545.1 Apodemus speciosus | reverse complement strand
AAAATCAAGAATTGACAAATGTGACCTCATAAAATTACAAAGTTTCTATAAGGCAAAGGACACTGTTAATTGGACAAAATGGCAACCAACAAATTGGGAAAGATCTTCACCATCCCTACATTCAACAGGGTGCTAATATCCAATATATAAAAAGAACTCAAGAAGTTAGACTCCAGAGAGCCAAATAACCCTATTAAAAATGGGRTGCAGAGCTAAACAAAGAATTTTAACTTGAAGAGTTTCGAATGCTTGAGAAGCACCTTAAGAAATGTTCGATATCATTAGTCATTAGGGAAATGCAAATCAAAATAGCCCTGAAATTTCACCTCACACCAGACAGAAGGTGTTGGTGAGAATGTGAAGAAAGAGTAACACTTCTGCACTGCTGGTGGGATTGCAAGCTGGTACAACCACTCTGGAAAGCAGTCTTTYGGTTCCTCAGAAAACTGGGCATGACACTTSTAGAGGACCTTGTTATACCACTCCTGGGCATAAACCCAGAGGATTCCCCAGCATGCAATAAGGACACATGCTCCACCATGTTCATAGCAGCTTTATTTATAATACCTAGATGCTGGAAAGAACCCAGATGTCCCGAAATGGAGGAATGGATACAGAAAATGTGGTATATTTACACAAAGGAGTACTACTCAGCATTTAAAAAACAATGAATTTATGAAATTCTTAGGCAAATGCTTAGAACTGGAAAATATCATCCTAAGTGAAGTAACCCAATCACAAAGAACACACATGGAATGCAGTGACTGATAAGTAGATATTAGCCCAGAAACTCTTAATACCCAAGACACAGTTCACATATCAAATCATTCCCAAGAAGAAAGAAGGAGACGACCCTGGTCCTGGAAAAGCTTGATTCAGCAATGTAGAGGATTACCAGGACAGAGAAGTGGGAKGGGGTTGATTGGGGAATGGTCAGAGGGAAGAGGACCTGTGGGACTTATGGGGAGGGTGGAACCAGGAAATGGGAAATCATTTCGAATGTAAACAAAGAATATAGAAAAGAAAAGAATATGTAACCACTGTAAAGCAGAAACTAAATAAAATAATAAGAAAGTCACTTGGAATGCAAAGCTACTTACTCCATTACAGAACTTAAAAGAAGAGGGGAATTATTTTGTCCTGAAATGCTATCAAAAGATACTATGGGGAGTAACATCCCAAGGGACAGTGGTAGGACACTGTACCCGTGGAAATTATTCTTTTTAGMATTGCACACACATAGGCCCACTGTGTATTAGTCTACGGCTCTGATGCACATCCTGAGCAGCWCACRCTTTCTGCTCCATTCCTTTCTGAACAGTGTGTTTGTTTCCTATAGAGGTCTTTCAGTCCACTCTGTCATCAGCTGGTGTCTTAAACTGTGGAAATTRTCGGACAAGTTCTGTAGTGCTAGAGAGCTAGCMTCTCATGGCTTTCTCTAAGGACCTTGGTATTTTTTTGTAAACTGATATGTAATGATGCATGAGTGAAACATTTAATTAAAAACCCTTGAATTTGAGAATCTCTGAAAAACTTGGAAGTTTATGATATAGAGGGAGCTACTATTAGGAAATTTATTTTTTTAATATATGCTAAAATATTTGATGAAAACTAATGATTAACTTCAAGATTGGCTTTCTTGAGTCTGAAAGAAACACAGGTGTGTTGTTATTAATATTTCCCAAATAATACAGGTGGACTAAAATCAACATAMATCAGTTTATCTCTCTTTTATAAGCAGGAAATATAAGTTTGTCAAGATCCATCACGGAAAGCAGGGTATTCTATTTTCTCTATCAGCATTTTCCAGAATTCTTGAATTGAGCATCAGAGATAGGGTAACAGTGCTTTCTGTACATAATTAAACACATGATTTTGGCTGGAACAAAGAGATAAATTTACTACTGTTTCTTTCTTCTTGAGTTGCCACCCCCAGAAAGAAGACACTAATACTGTGATGTTTCTAGAAATAGGTCTTCCATACTAGCCTAAACTAGTATGGCAGGTGGAGGTGTCCTCAAAGGAAACACAACATGCTATTTCCTCTGGCAAAGATGTGGAAACTTGAAATATACTATTTTTTTCCCAGCAAGCAAGCAGGCTGCACATATATCTATCATTATTCAGCGTCAAACCAAAGGGTCTGATTCTGAATACCAATTCCTACCGACCATGTAGCTCCCAATTACGGAATCTGCAACTGCTGGTTCTGTGATGATCAGGGAGCATGCTGTCTGAAAGACCACAATTTGGCACTAAGTAATCAATACACTATTTCAAAAACCATCTCGATGCACAGTTTGATTTAGCGATGCAGAGAGCAGCACACAGAAGCCTGTCTCACAAGTCTTGTTAAGTCAGTGTCTCCTAAGTTAGTGTGCTTTGTCCTATTTGTTCATTTTTGGAGACTGCCAGAACATTTTCTTTTTCACTGGTATTCGTGGATCTTTTTGTTTTGTTTTGTTTTTTTTTTTGGAGTATAAAGGAAAGAGGGTCATGGTTTATAGATAAACACAACCCCCTCCGTCTTAGCTCCTGCCTTTAGACCCCTCTTCTTTCCTGGTCCTGAAATGAGGAGAGGACAGTGTAGAATTTAAAACTTCCCATGAGCCATAAAACATGCAGATTCTTCTGTTGAAAGTAATGTCTTTTGATTTGAAGTTTTACAAAATTCTATAGCATTTAACCATAGTTCCAACAAGAAGAAAAGCATCGTTGAGGTATGAAGAAATATGAATCCCTTTAACAGCCTAGATTGTCTATCTTATTTTTAAATCTGAGAAACAGAAAATACTGCAAAATGAAATGCTCCAGATAAAATAGGTTGAAAAATATTACTAGATCCAGGATTAGAACCTGGATCTTCATTATCCTACAGCAAGTAGGAGAGCTTGCACCCACTGCTGAGACACAAAGGGCAAAACCGTACCACCTCTACTGAGCTCACAGCCCATCCGTCCCACCCTTATCCGCTGCCCCCACCCTATCCACCWAGACTGAGCTAAAGTCCGTGCCCACATCACCTAAAGTCCATTGCACCATTATCTGATGACCCCACCCCATCCTGAAGTTGGTTAATTTCACACCACCTAGACTCTCTACCCGCCCCACTCCTGCTCCTGAAGCTGGTGCACCCCGACACTCATGAAGAGCATTGTGATGCCTGTTTTGCCGATATCCAGTTTTTGCCAGATTCACAAAAGCAACTTAGCTTTAATGATTTGCTGGTTGACATGGGTGCAAATGTGAATGGTTGCTTTGTTATTAGTTGGGATGCTTGGCTGATTGGGAAGGACTGTGTATCCAGTTGACTGAAGCGGATTAGATATCAGAGTAGGGTGCGAGCAGGGCAGGGTGAGTAGGAGAGTGAGAGGAAAAGCAACCTTTGGTGACCGTCTAGAGAACTCCCTGCACTCTTAAGAAATATAAATGCAATGAGGACACTCTGACAAAAAACATTTGATCTGGGCTTTTTCCTTAATTAAATTAGAGCGATTTGAGTAGCTGACTGAATAATGGGGTCAGGGAGACAAAAGCAGCGACCTTAAGGAATTTTTTCCTCTTTCATTTATTATGTTTGAGATTGTTTTGCTTTTTTTTTTTTCAACACATGGGAAGCCAGGGTCACTTCCTCTTTGTGCTGTGTGGGTTAGCTTAGAAATTTCTGCATACAATATATACTAGGAAGTAAGATCACTGAGTGTCCAGGCTGGCAGTGTCACACTGCTGGAAGCATTGCCCATAGGGTGCAGGAGCCCTGCCATCCTTCCCCGCACCTCTAGGGCTTCATTGGCACTAAGGTGTGTGAATGGGGTGGGAGAGGGAAGCAGAATGGCACACCCAGGCACCTGGGCTCAGCGCTGTCTATAGCAGTACTTCTAAATGGACATTGTATTGGAGTTACAAATTACAGGTGACATTTGCTAATATAACATGGTCTGTATGACTTGTAGTGCTCTGGAATATGAGGTATCAAGGGAGTGGGTTATATATGAGAGAGGGTGATGTGAGGTGGGTCTATATCCACTAACTCCTCAGGAATGTGCTGAGGATCAGAAGAGATTCCTAGTGGAAACTGCTTCAGGAACAGAGAGGACCTACTGGTTTGGAGGGTCCTAGTTTTTAACAACAAAACCAGAAATTGTGAACCAGCTGAGGGGCTGGATCAGCTTGTGTCTGGTGGAGCGGGAGTGCTCTCTGCTGTTCAAGAGCAGAAGTGCATGTACAGAAGGTGCCTGCCAAATCCTTTAAGGTGGGTTATCTGAAACATCTAAAGATGCTTCCTTCCAAAGCCAGATGTCTTTTGGGGAATCCCAACATTTGGCTCCACTAAACGGTGCAGTTTTGGATTGTAAGGACAGAGCATCCAGGYTAAGCATGAAATGATATCAGAACCCACGCAGAATATAGCTTTTTTATTCTCACTTGGGCAAGGGGATATAGAATTAATCACACTGGCGTGATATGTATGTGGGATATTTTTTTCATGAGCAGAAGTGCCATCATAAATTATTCTTATGCTTCCTTCCTTATGAGTGGCCAGTATTTCTACATCAGGGGAACCAGATTATTGAAACTCCATTTTGGAGCTTCTTGCATATTCTATTTTGAAATGTGTGTTATATTAGCTATGCAGTTAGCATGGTCTAAAATCATGCACAGGTGTCTACATGGTGTTGAAAAGTGAGGACCATGGCAGCTCCTATACTAAGATGTGCAATATGGGTCTAGCGAAAGTCATTAGTTACTGCAGGAGTGCCATTTTCCAGGATCAAACATAGCATTGGTTGCATCTGTAGATGTTATTGTATATATTGTTTCTTATGGGAGGCTAACGATCTTAAAGATGGCTAGGAATCATTACTGATTAAATAGCTATCAAGTAAAAGTCTTTGGTTTCAATGTGATCCACCTATGTCTGATATTTGCAGAACCTTTACAAAGTGAGAAAGACGACAATATCTGTGACTTTAAATAGTTCCCTTTTTAAAAAATAACCATGACAAAATCTTAATAATATAAAAATTATAGGATCATCATTTAAAACCTTCGATTTTAACAATACCAAGCAATTCATATCATGCATTCATAACTAAGATATTTTTGGAATCTTCTTTCCAAACTGAAACTCAACCTATTACCCAACAGAAAGCTGTCTTCCTTTTGATCCTTTGTGTGTTTGTATATGTGTGGATACACGTTCATGTGTGTGAGTGTGTATGTGGCATACACACACGTGGAGGTCAGAGGATCACTTCAGTGCTTGCCTTGGTTGCATAGCTTCTTTTACAGTCTCTTCTTCATGGCTGCCTACTTCAGGCTGGATAGCCTGAGAGYTTCTAAAAATCCTCCTGTCCTCAACTCCCATCTCACTGAAGGATCACTGSAGTTACTTACACTACACTTCATTGTCTCTGACTTTGGAGATCCAATGTTAGGTCCTTATGTTTGGACCTTATGTAAATACTCACTGAGCTATCTCTCTGTACCAAGCAAAAATCCATTAAGCCATGTACAGAGGCATACAACTATTGCCTGAGTCTGAGACAGAAGGATTATTTTTGCCCATGGGTTAGTTTAGGGTCAGTTTGTGTAAGATAATGAGATTTTATTTTAAAATGAACCAAGGCTTGGGAGACGGGTTAGCCAGTAAAGTGTCTGTCATGCAAGCGGGAGGGCCTGAGTTCAATTTTCTGCGCCATCATAAAAAGCCAGGTGTGGTGGCGAGCACTTTTCATTTTATCAGTGGGGAAGAAGAGATCAGTGAATCCCTGGGCTTTGCTGGCCAGACACCTTAACTTAATCTATGAGCCCTAGCTTCCAGCGTGAGACCCTGCCTTAAATAAACAAAGCAGATAACTGGTATTGTTAAAAGCGAAGATTTTAAATGATGATCCTATAATGTGTTATCTACATGAATATCCACAGACCTGCATATGAATCATCTTTCCCACAAACATGTTCACACACACATACACACACACACACACACACACACAGAGAGAGAGAGAGAGAGAGACAGAGAGAGACAGAGAGAGACAGAGAGAGAGAGAAGAAATACTTTAGCCATTCCTTCTTTTTGTTAACTTCAGGAAACTAACACTCTGTTCTCATTAAAGCCATCAATTGTTTTTTGTTGTCTATACTAGACTCTTCACGTAAACAGAATCACTCAATATTTGTTCTATCCTGCATGGAATATTTCATTTAGCACAGTGTCCTACTGGCTCACTGATGTTGTCAGGATTTGACTCCTTCACGAGGCCCGATACATATTTTTTGTTTGTTCATTGACAGGTATCTGCGATGCTGTTACTCTTTTTGGTTTATGTGAATAGTGCTTCTGTGAACACTGCTGTGCAGGTATTTTTATGTGTCCCTGTCTTCAGTGCTGCATATATACAGATGGGAAATGGTTGGGCCATGTGGTCATTTCATGTTTCAAGACATAGACAGACTTCCTTATATAATGTGCACCAGCTGCAACTAACATTCCCACCAGAATTGCACAAGGAAGCCCTCCCTGCTCATACTCTTCCCAATACTCCACTGTATTCTGCTTTAGTGACAACTGAGGCCTTCCTGTGTGTGAGGAGGTAGCTTAGCTTCGGCTTTGTTTTGCTAATTGTTGGTTACACTGACTCTCACTTTTTGGTCATTCAAAACACACTGGTGGATTTCCTGTTTGTGTTTTATTTTGTAATTGATTTTATTGTTTTTCAGCTGCCCAACATTCTGGCTATGGGATTTGCAAATATACTCTTCCATTCTATGAGTGGGATTTTTTTTTTCTGTTGGTGGTAGGCTTACATCAAAGGTTTTTATTTTGTTAAGATTTATTTTATTTACAATTTATAATTATATTATTATAATTATTATTTAAATCTTATTTATAAAAATAAAGGTTTATTTATTTTTATTATTTTAAATTATCTGTACATACAAGATATTTTTGTATGTGGACATTTGGCAATTTCACTAGCACTCAGAGAGACTGTCATTCCACTTGGTGCCCTTCTTAAAAGTCACCTCATTATGCATGCAAGAGCTCAGATTTGCTGTTTCTYGTGCCAGAATTTATGCCACTGGTTTTGATTTCTGTAACTCTGTAGTACAATTTGAAATCAGAAATAGCAAGAACTCTGATTTCATTCTTTTTCAAGATCATTTTGGAGTCTTTTATAATGCAACACAAATTTTAGGATATAACCTTATATGTATCATGAACTAAAGTTTAATTTTTATACAAGGGACTTTTCGTATATTTAGCAAAAGCTAATGTCCACTCAGTCATTAAATCAGAAGGACGTCATTAGTTAACCATAGTCTAGAAGTTTGCTGAGTAACATCAAAGAGAACACTGTTATTAATCATTATGCCTAAATAACCATGGCATTTGCAAGTACTAATTTGACTTGGAAACCAAACGATGATCAATTAAAAAGCTAAAGGGAAATAGTTAAGGAAAACTGCCAACCACCAAGTTGCTATACAGAATGCGAGCATATTTTACACGGACCCTGAACAAGAGTCAAGAGCAGAGAAACAGTTAAGTGCAGTGATAGATTATATTTCCCATCTGCTTCTTTTGTAAACATAAGCTTTTCTGGACTCATTCTATTTCATTGCATGACTGTGATTGAGACAGAACAGTAGCACCATATCTCTCACAGCCTTATCTTATGTATTTTAATAAATGGCAGTGAAAGCTCAAAGTCTCCAACCTGTGACTGGGACTTTTAAAGATATTTTTGCTCCTGTAGTTGAGAGCATTCAAGTTGCTCTTCAAGTTCAGAGCCACACAGTTCAACTTAGAAAAGACTATTGTTGGACCAGAATGCTGGTCTGCCATGAGTCAAGCCCTGGGCTCAACCTCACCATGTCCATCATAATTCCCCTGTAGACTTTGCAGCACAATTCAATCCTCACCATGTCCTTCATAACTCCCTTGTAGACTCTGCAGCACAATTCCACAATTCTAAAAATTACATAATTTTTGAATTGAAAAATCTCTAGGCCTCCTAATTTCTTTCACTGTGGCCATAAAGAGCAGCAGCTCTGACTTCAACCCAGGATGGCCAGTGACACTCCATGACAGACATTCAGCTCCTTCTCCACTTGGCACATCGTAACTGTGCAAAAGTTTGGACGGTAAATGCCTTTTGTTCTCTAAATCCAGGATAGAAATGGAGGCAATAGTCAAGAAATTGTCTTCAGGAAATATGGCCACAACCTAATGCTCTATGGGACATTTTATTAACTGACAAGTTCAAGTCACCTAGAACTTTCTGTCCTTTCTGAAAGTGCTGAGTATGCACCRGTGGCTGGGGGACTTGGCTTACAGGAATCCTGCAACATTTACTTTCTCTGGGGTCCTCAAAGGCTTTTAAAATCCAAGCATGACATTGACAAACATAATTTTACACCTGTCACTTTTGGTTTCACAAAGGTCAGTAACAGCAAGACAAGAATATTATAGCACAACAGGAAGTAACAGCTGTAGCAGTTCCCAGAGAAACTACCATACTATCTTCATTTTATATCATACTTTTCTTATAAAAATTTATTCCTAGCAATTGACATGTTTGTCATTTTGATCAGATGCTTTTCCTGAGGTGAACAGAGGTGAATGCTGGTTTGGTAAAGCTGAGTTAGAAAAGGTAGAAAGTCTTCAAAGGTCTCAGAAGACCCGGAAGTGTTTCCACAGCTGACATTTGATAGGTAGTATCATYCTCCCAAAACTGAAGGTTGTCTTTAGCTTTCTTTCCCATCTTCCTTATAATATGAAAAAAGATCTGGAAATTAAGCCAAATTTATACCTCATTGACAATAGTGCTGATGAAGGAAAGAATACAATTTCTATAGGAAACTGGAGGTGTCTCCACAGGATTGTCTCACCTTAGCATTTAGAGTTCTGGCAGGGTTGTGGAGTAGCTTACCCCAATGAACACCCTTTCCATCTTTGTGTGTATAAGTGCTGGACCAAGTACCATCAGTAGATCTGACCCAGATGATATAGGCAGGGCCCTGGTCACATTTAAAAATAAGTGTAGTTTTATTGTATTGCAAGAGTTGAGGATTATTACATCACTACTAATTAAGAGTGATGTGAAGCTGACTTTCCTCTAGTTGCTAGGTCGTTAGGTTATGTAATAAGTGGAATTAGTTTAACACCTTCTGTTAATTTCCTAATATAGAGAGGCTATAGTTATAGATCTGTTATTTAATTTCTTGATTCTCAAATATTTTGGATTTTTAAATATAAAATTTCCTGCATTTCATAGATTGCTTTCCAAGTTTGGAGTTTGAAATTTCAACAGATTTTGTGAGCTATACCCAAAGCAAAGTCAATCAGGGACACACAGGACATTTTATCCTGGATATTTCATATTCAAGCAGGAAAGGTTATTACTGATCTGGAGTGAACTCGGGATCAGGATATTTCAACAAAGCAAGGCTTCACTTGTTCATGGTAGAGTTGTCAAGTAGCTGAACGTTTATGTTAAAAAATCACATTGTAAAACAAAATTCCAGAAGAACAAGTCAAAGTCTTTCATTCAGAAGAGTTATCTTCTGTTTAACTTTCTCTAATCCACATACAACACCTGGGATTATAGCCCACATGAATATGGGTGGAAGACTGGCATGCAGCCTAAGTCACATAGAAGTAAAGATATGTAAATGGAGACTTCCAAGGGCTCCGTGGGTATTCCAGGCTCTCTGGCATAGAGTGGGCTCTGCACCCCCATGTCTCCACTCCTTGGCTAGTCTATGAACTGTCGCACATGGTTCCATGGCTTGTCTTCTGTTTCCCAAACTTCATTTGCTAGGGCGAGGATTGACTTTTTCTGACCTCTTTCCTGATTATAATTTCCATTTCCTTCTTCCTTCTGACCAGTACCCTTTTATCCTTAACAGCTTTTATAGGTACAGTTATCTTTAGATAGGTGTAAATAGGTCAGTGTTAGTAACTGACCAACTCTCTGATTTCAATGTCTCATATAATGTACTAATAAATGTTAGCTGAGGAACAAGATCTTTGTGGCAAAAGTGAGGCCAGCAGTTACTTTTGAAGTCCATAGATATTTTGGAAAGGTATGGGCAGTGAAAAAGTTTCTTCAAATAAAAAACAAAACAAAACAAAACAGAATTTTGTCTTGATTATAATACATTTTGTATCTTTATTTAGTTGTAAGATTAAAGTACCCAATAGCAGTACATTCAAAGAAGGCTGTTGGATCACAGCAAGCTGCCACACTGTTTGCCAAGGAAGTTCTTATGATGAGCACACTGACTATAACCAGATTGCTCAGTGGAGCTCTCCTTTTTCTTAACAGTGCTCTATTCGATACCTCTTAGGGGCCAAAGCCWTTAGAGGATCAGTGCTTACAAACCTCTTAGGAGCTGGAAACATCCAGGAATTCCATTCACCATGGGAAGTTTATTTGCATCCTTCAGTTCAATGAACRACTTGTAAGTTTAGGATGTGTGTCCTGACTTTGAAGCTAAGGCAGAAAAGTAGACAAGCAAGCATTCCTTCAAATATGAAAAGGCTACTCAGTCTTTAAATTAATTGTGTGTGATATTTTGGAAGATTTGTGTTTTTTAAAATTTGTTTCTTTGCAAGAATGTCCAACAACTGATACAATATATTTATTATATTTTTATAATGAATCTGCACATGTGTTTGGCAATGTTAAGGTGTAGATGGAAGAGTCTGAAACAGAGTGAAATCTGACTTATGTACACATTGAGCTCATATGATTGCATTTTTTAAACCCATCATACACTTGACTGACTACAGTTTACTGGAAGACAAACATCCATTTATCTATATATTTCACTGATAGAGGTGCAAAGGTCTCTGCAATTAATAAAGGACATTTAGGCACTTTTTTTTCATTTGGCCCCAACAAATCTTCAATTAAGTTAAATCATGATTCTTCCAACTAAAGAAAAAACACAAATACTATGAGCAGCCCAAGTGAAAATGTATCTGATTTAGATTCCAATGGTGTGAAGTTCTTGGTTCCAAATCCATTGCTTTTCTTAGCACAATTATGGTGCTAATGCTTGGTAGAAGCTATGGAGAGCTAACTTTCCTGAAGGAGTAAGAACTCTGAAGGGCTAGTTTCTCACTGTTCCTTATTAGCATCCCAGCACTGAAAGGGAGGTATGACATGAGGGTGTCCTGACAAAGACAGTGTAAGGCAAGAGAGTATAGCAACAGAAGATCTGAACCTCCATCCTATTTGACTTCAAGCTATTCCTCAACTTAGTGGGTAGCTAGATTGCAACATATCTAATATCAGTGGTCAGCAAGCCATAGCTCCTTGGGCCCAGGGCAGTCTATATTTGTTAAGAAGGACTTATTGAAGCATTGCTATACCTAATTGCTTAYATAATTAGCTGTCATGTCACCTACATTGTCATTGTAGGACTGAGTCACTGTGACAGAGGCCAAATGCTTTGCAAAGTGCTTTCCCAAGATAGTCTATTTGTCTTCTGTCTTTGTACTTTCACACTTTATTTCATGTTGCTATTTTATTCTTCCTTAATTTATTCTGTTTTCTCTATCATTGGTATTTTATCAAAGAAAATTTTTTACCTATGTTTCTTGCTAATAGAGTATTTGTTTTAGCTAGCAGTGACTTGATTGGCACGGCAGAAAGTCCTAGGAGAAGGCCCTTTCCTCATGCCCAGAACTCAGAAAGGCACTTTCTCAGAGTGTATCACATTTCTACAAGTGCAAGCTCAATTAAAGAACTTTTGCTTTAATTTCCCCCACTCTTTATTGCCACTCAGCCTTGGGATGAACCTGAGGTTGGTAAGAGGTGCCCCCAAGACCTGCTGCGGATGCTTCTAAGCAGTGGTGGTTTCCCAACGTGTGCTCCACACAATACCAAACAATACAAATAATGCTTCTATTGTACCTTCTTTCCTTCGCTGGTCTCAGGGGCAAGACTATAATCATAAAACACAAAGCTGCTATAGAAATGGACAGACAGGAGAGAGGATTCCCAGAGCCTCAGAATCTCAATGGAAACTTTCTCCAAATTGACAGCTGGAAACTGCAGGGTATTTTTTCTTGATTATTCACCAAAATGTGAAGATTGCTCATTGCAATGGCAGCTGCATAAAAAATTCACTGTTATCCACTTGTAAATTAAGAGGTTATCAAAGAGATTATGCTTATGCCCCTTAAAATATTAACTGAAGAACAGCAATATGTTTTTAGGATACCAGGGTATTAAGTAAGTGTAAGGAAGTCAGCTTGGCCAATTTATTCTACTGAGTTGCTAGATTTCCTCATTGTCGGACAATAACGAAATACTCYGAGGCAGTAGATGAGTGCGGACTTTGTGGACATCCTTTATTGTGTGGGTCTCAAACTGGTTGCTCTATTTTAAACAAGTAACAATTGGATAGCAATTTTTTAAGACATTCTTTGTTTAATCATACCCCATGTCTCTCCTTCTCCCAATGTTCTGTTACAGTTTTCAGTATTGAGAGCAAAGGTTGATTTTGTGTTAAGTTCATGAATTGTGTACCTGAAATTTATAATACAGGTACAATCTTTTAATACAAAATTGCTATGCAGTGAGGATAGTCTTATAGAACACAGTTAAAAATTCAATAAAACAAATTCTCTTTTTTCCCCAGAATTCTGCTTTTATAACGCATTGGATATCCTCAAACACTATATTTTATTGCCTAGAGAATAGCACAAATATACCCAGCTTTTCCCAAGTTAAATTGATAGTTGCCGCTCTGAAAAAGGCTGATGATTGTTGGATTCACATATTGGAAGTGATATCCCTTCCTTCTGTTATCTATAGCATTGTAGAAGTTTGCAAATATATCTTTGCTTTTGGCACAACATGTAAAGAATCATGGTTTTGGTGAAAAAAAAGATACAGACTTGGTAAAGCTACTCAGAATATTAATTATTATATTAATTTAAGGTTGTGATTAGATGACCGTCTCTGTGCTGAGTGCCAATCTATGGGCCAAGCAGCAGAAACATCCCCACTTTCGACACACTAAGTCCTATAGCTGAATGCTTGTACCATGTCTGTTTTTCCCACTCTTTTCCCTGACCAGTCCATCAAAGGGAAGCAAAGCTGTCAGAAAGCAGCCCCGTGCTCTGCTGTCCTCTCAAAAGTATTCCCTAGTTGACTAACAGTATACCAGCTAGTCAAAGCCCACACATGCCTGTAGTTTCTGTCAACCCTCTGAAAGAGGAAGACATGCTAGCAGATGTAGTGTAGCTATCTCAAAGTCAGTAGGTCTCACAGGAGTATGTAAACACACCGTCCTGTCCNATAATTAGCTGTCATGTCACCTACATTGTCATTGTAGGACTGAGTCACTGTGACAGAGGCCAAATGCTTTGCAAAGTGCTTTCCCAAGATAGTCTATTTGTCTTCTGTCTTTGTACTTTCACACTTTATTTCATGTTGCTATTTTATTCTTCCTTAATTTATTCTGTTTTCTCTATCATTGGTATTTTATCAAAGAAAATTTTTTACCTATGTTTCTTGCTAATAGAGTATTTGTTTTAGCTAGCAGTGACTTGATTGGCACGGCAGAAAGTCCTAGGAGAAGGCCCTTTCCTCATGCCCAGAACTCAGAAAGGCACTTTCTCAGAGTGTATCACATTTCTACAAGTGCAAGCTCAATTAAAGAACTTTTGCTTTAATTTCCCCCACTCTTTATTGCCACTCAGCCTTGGGATGAACCTGAGGTTGGTAAGAGGTGCCCCCAAGACCTGCTGCGGATGCTTCTAAGCAGTGGTGGTTTCCCAACGTGTGCTCCACACAATACCAAACAATACAAATAATGCTTCTATTGTACCTTCTTTCCTTCGCTGGTCTCAGGGGCAAGACTATAATCATAAAACACAAAGCTGCTATAGAAATGGACAGACAGGAGAGAGGATTCCCAGAGCCTCAGAATCTCAATGGAAACTTTCTCCAAATTGACAGCTGGAAACTGCAGGGTATTTTTTCTTGATTATTCACCAAAATGTGAAGATTGCTCATTGCAATGGCAGCTGCATAAAAAATTCACTGTTATCCACTTGTAAATTAAGAGGTTATCAAAGAGATTATGCTTATGCCCCTTAAAATATTAACTGAAGAACAGCAATATGTTTTTAGGATACCAGGGTATTAAGTAAGTGTAAGGAAGTCAGCTTGGCCAATTTATTCTACTGAGTTGCTAGATTTCCTCATTGTCGGACAATAACGAAATACTCYGAGGCAGTAGATGAGTGCGGACTTTGTGGACATCCTTTATTGTGTGGGTCTCAAACTGGTTGCTCTATTTTAAACAAGTAACAATTGGATAGCAATTTTTTAAGACATTCTTTGTTTAATCATACCCCATGTCTCTCCTTCTCCCAATGTTCTGTTACAGTTTTCAGTATTGAGAGCAAAGGTTGATTTTGTGTTAAGTTCATGAATTGTGTACCTGAAATTTATAATACAGGTACAATCTTTTAATACAAAATTGCTATGCAGTGAGGATAGTCTTATAGAACACAGTTAAAAATTCAATAAAACAAATTCTCTTTTTTCCCCAGAATTCTGCTTTTATAACGCATTGGATATCCTCAAACACTATATTTTATTGCCTAGAGAATAGCACAAATATACCCAGCTTTTCCCAAGTTAAATTGATAGTTGCCGCTCTGAAAAAGGCTGATGATTGTTGGATTCACATATTGGAAGTGATATCCCTTCCTTCTGTTATCTATAGCATTGTAGAAGTTTGCAAATATATCTTTGCTTTTGGCACAACATGTAAAGAATCATGGTTTTGGTGAAAAAAAAGATACAGACTTGGTAAAGCTACTCAGAATATTAATTATTATATTAATTTAAGGTTGTGATTAGATGACCGTCTCTGTGCTGAGTGCCAATCTATGGGCCAAGCAGCAGAAACATCCCCACTTTCGACACACTAAGTCCTATAGCTGAATGCTTGTACCATGTCTGTTTTTCCCACTCTTTTCCCTGACCAGTCCATCAAAGGGAAGCAAAGCTGTCAGAAAGCAGCCCCGTGCTCTGCTGTCCTCTCAAAAGTATTCCCTAGTTGACTAACAGTATACCAGCTAGTCAAAGCCCACACATGCCTGTAGTTTCTGTCAACCCTCTGAAAGAGGAAGACATGCTAGCAGATGTAGTGTAGCTATCTCAAAGTCAGTAGGTCTCACAGGAGTATGTAAACACACCGTCCTGTCCRTGAACTTGATTATTCAGTTATTCTAGTCCAAGGCAACGGTTGCTGACTCTAGAACTCATTTAGCTCCCATGGCTGTCTGGCTCAAGAAATGCAAATAACTCAGGTGGCCTTCAAAAACTGACAACAGGTACTGTTGCTTTACAAGATTTTCTACCATTAAAACAACACTGTAAAATTCCCTAGATAATTGTCCTTAAATCTCACACATGGGTTCTTCACTTTGTTATTGAGTAGCAATATCAGAAATTAAGCCTCAGAAGTGTCCAAAAGCAATTATAAAATGAAGAGATTATGGTGCTAATCTTGTAAATGGGGGCTCGCTTAAATGTCAGACCACTTGCCGTAAAACAGCAGTAATGATGCTAAACACAATACAAAATTTTCAACTATTAATTACTGTACTCTGTTCCTCTATTAGACATGATTAAGTTCAAAGAACCATCACCAAATTGATTGTAGAAACAATATCACCATCATCRTGTGCTGGAAAAATACAAATAGTTTTGTCATTCTGTCCCATGGGCACTTACTAATGTAACAAGAATCAGATGTATATCCCCTGAGGTAAGAACACAGGACATTTGAAGGCTCAGAGCTTAGAGCACAGCTGCAAACCCGCATGCTAATAAGCCTGACTTTAAAAATACCAATCAGAGCAGAGATAAAAACAGATAGAGAATTAATTCTTTTAGTCTGACTGTTGCACTTTGCTGGTCACAAAGGGCTTTAACTTTGGAACTTTTGCTCTTTGATAATTTTTTTTCACCCTACATGTTAATGGAAGTCAAAGTAATTTCTTGAGTATGAGCTAGATCTTTGCTTCTTCTTTCATGAATGAACATTAACAGAGCTCTTACTATACAGAGAGGAAAACTCAAAAGGCTATAGTATAGGCTTAATCCTTAAGTGGGCTATAATTTTACAGTATTGCTAAGAAGAACACACACACACACACACACACACACACACACACACACACACACACCAAAGTAATTTTTTTCTATATGGGAATAAATCTTTAGATAACAAAAATATGGACAAATCGTAGCATTTCTGATGTAGTTCAGAAAAGAGAAGGTAGATGTGGCTCCTCAGCAGGTCTTGACCCAGGAGCCATTACCTAGGACTTTTAGGACTTTTGTAAAATGCTCCCTTTGTGGTGGGGTAGGGGTAATCCAGAACCCTGTTTTCAGATAATGTGAAGATTATCGGGCATTTTTAATCTGTCCTTTCTAATCTCCATCACAGCATTCCAGCCAACCAGCTCTGTATTAGAAAATGTAGCTCTCTTGATTACCAGATTTGTCTGTTATGCACAGTTCCAATCTGATGACAAGAAGACAAAATTATCCACTATCAAACTTGTGTCTCCAGAACTGAATTGAATCTTCATCTTGGCATTTAATGGCTGTCCAGAAGATTGCAATATCACACCAGTGATGAGTTTTAAGCAAAACTTGCAGAGTAATAATTCTGGATGAACCTACTTAAAGAACATCGTAGTAGTATTTCTTAAACTGAGTTCCAAAATGTCAGTGTCTGATAACTAACTAGCAGTGAGGGTAGTTACAGTAACAAAATAGAGTTTGGGTTTCCTTCATCTCATAGATTTCCAGGAAAATTATGATAGTCTTTGAAATAGATAAATTTTAGGAACATTTACCATCACATGGAATAGAAACTTTGTTTTTAATTTCCTTACAAATAATTTTTGTGCAACTTGTCTTAAAAAGAATTATCAAAAACATTAAATAAAATCCTCACTAGAAAGCCAAAACAAAACCTTGTAACATATTAAAAACTCAGGAATGGAACTTAATGGAACTATAATTTCAACTTAATGTTTTCAAAGCAGTTTAAAATTACATGGATGTATTAGTCAAATGAAAAAAACAGATGATGCACATTCATTCTTTTATTAATGATTTTAAAAAAAAACCTCTGTGGCTATCAGCAGTACATTGATATTTCAATAAAAGGGCAAAAAACATGATTCAATTTGCCTTGGAGAGACTACATGGGGCAATATAAAAAGTCTATTTTTCCACATAGAAAATAAAAAGTATGCCTTAAAATATATGCAGTCTCCCTACTTCTTTTACCAAAAGAGGCACTAGCATTTGGGGTACTACTGTGCACTGCATTGTAAAGGACACATTTAAATGCTTGTTCATTCTTCAACCATGAGGAGACTAAAAGGTGAGTCAGAAGGTGCTGGGCTGCCAGAAGGAACCACACAGAAAGGAAGTTCAAACCCAGGAAGGATTTAGAGAAAAGATACTCTCCACTTTAAAAGGGAGGGATAGAGTTGTTCTATCCTGAAAATTTCCATCTTAGGTATTTTGATTAATTTTCTGCCTAAGGAAAGTAACTTCCTCAGAATCAAAATTACTAAGCCAAGAATGATCTAGGTTAGTATTCTGTGATGGTTAATTTCATTCTCTAGGTCTAGAGGTCTAGAATTACATGRGGAGGGAGTGCCATTGAGTGATTGTCTACATTACATTGGCTGGAGCATGCCTTTGAGAGGTATTTTAACTTATATTAATTACATTAGGAAGACCATCTGTAAATGTGGTCAGCACCATTTCATTGGCTGGGTACCTGACTGAAGACAAGAGGGAGATGGAGCTGAGCATTCTTTACCCTACTCTGTTTTTCACTGATGCTCAGTGGTCTGCTGCCTCTTTCACCTCCCATTGTTGTATCTTTCCCACCAGGATTGACTATAACCTTGCACTGTGAGCTGTGATTTCTCTCTCACAGCTCTTGACTGTGAGAGCTCAATTACTTCTTGACTGTGTATTTTATCACAATGAGAAGAAAGATATATTCTTGGTAGGAATAGTGGAACTTAGGCCTGCAAACATAGCAATCAGGAAGCTGACAGAGGACAGCAGGACCATGACTTTTAAGGCCACCTTGAACTATGTAGTAATACCCAGTCACTACAAAAAATCAAAATGGGAGATAGCATAGCTATAAAACAGCATAACCCATTTTTGTTATCAGTTCCTACTGACTTTGGGAAGCTTGCTTTGTTTCTAATAGGAGTCAGAAACTCCAGTTAGCAAACATACTCTGTTGCACCAGTTCTTCTTTTTCCACACCACCACTCATCATCAGAAGGTGCTAGGCCAGCACTGACKGTATGCTCTTAGAGTTCCAGAGCTTGGACACACACACAAATCTCATTGTAAGTTACTCCAACAGAAGGTGCTCTAAGACAAGCTTGGCCGCAGCTCTCACAAATGCCATCTGAGTGGTTACTACTGACTGAGCTCATTCCTCTGTCTCTGGGAGGATGCTTGTTTGGGAGCAATTTCTTGGTTTTCACTCTCTGCTCTTTATCTTTATCTTCCTAGAAATGAAATGACTGGATATTGTGCCATCTGAGCATATCTTGCAGAGCTACTCTTGATTTAATGTCGCTGGATTTTCTACAAACTTGCTCACATACCAGTTGCCCTTCTGCATACACAGGGTGTTAGCAAGAACTCTTATTAGTACAAAGGTTGTACAAAGAGGCAGTTTGTGTTGTTAGTACCACTCAGTAACCTGCACATGCAGTTGAGAAAGTATATTTCCACAGGTTAGGCTTTTGAAATTCTTTACCCTTAACTAATATGTTTTATATTAGAAAGATATGTCTTGGTAAAATTGCATATAGGTAACTAGATCTGTGCTCAGTGGATACTAAGGCTTATCTGGATTCTAATCAATTGGCTAAAATTATAGACATTGATACATGTTTTTATATGCTCTAGTCTCCTCTAGCAAACACAAAGTGTACCACATGTTTCATTCATTTCTTCAACTTATAGATTTTGTATGTGCTTGATAGGATTTTACRTTAAACAGTGAAATGATTTGCTTCTCAGGGATTAAATATACATACATATGTATATATGTACACACACATACACATATATATATACATATATATATTTAAAATTTAAAAATCACATTGTGTGTGTGTGTGTGTGTGTTGAGTGTGTGTGTAAGTGTAATGGAGAGGTCAGAGGACAACTTGCTGGAATAGGTTTTGCTGAAATAGGTTTGTTCTCTTCTTCTGCCGCATGGGTCCCAGGGACTGAACTCAGGTCATCAGCTTTACACAGTATTTTCATAGGTTTGCATAGTGCTTTTATCTACTAAATTATCTAGCTGCTCCTCAGAGATTTCTAGATACAAAGAAACCATATCACTGGTACATTAGATAAAGGTCTTTGGCTCCAGTTGTTACCTTGGGTGGACATAGACAGCTTATACCTTTATAAATAGTAGCTAAAGCATCAGATGGTGACAACTCTGGCTTTGTTTTTGGCCTTGTGAGTTTTGGTGAAATTTGTATGTTGGCTGTCTTATTTGTTCAGTGATGGCAATGCTATTCCCTCTCTCAGTGTATTTTAAGCCTTAAATGAGTTAATGGGTCCTAAATGCTTAAAATGTTTCTTGGCATAGGTAAAAGCCCAATAAGTAAATTTCTATAGAGGCTTTTACAAATTGTCAAGGTTGATGGGAACCAAATTGAAAACTCACAGATCTAGTTGAATTGGATTCATCTGATTCATCCCCTTTAGTTATACTGTGATAGCTATATCCTAATCAAAGAATTTCAGAGCCTTTCTAACAAAGGCCACAGTGTTTCTACTGCGGATAAACACCAAGCTGGAAGATTAACTTTTTATGGAGTCAAATATAACAATGTATTTCTCTATTTCTATTGTCTCATGCTATGATATTTATAATTGTCAAAAATAAAGCAGATAACCATTTTAGTAGAGACTACAGAGTCAATACAACACCCAAAAGGGAAAAATAAGTATTTTAGCTACATTTTGTTTTGGTACCTTTTCAAAACTTCAGGGTTTTTTGTTTTGTTTTGTTTTGGTTTTGTTTGTGTTTTGTAAAACATTACAATAAAAGGACATTGTAAATCTTTCTAAAGTCTGTACGATATACCACTAGGAGAAGTATGTTAGATAAAATGGCTTCCTTTAGAGATATTGGTATTCTTGAGCTGGACATTTTGTTAATGACTTGGATGGCTGACATTTTCCATTTCAAGGTTATGTCAGCTRACATGTCAACTTGGGGAAGCAGACTTTTGTGTAAGAAGTCAATTTCTTTGAGACTTCCATGCTGTCTGGCAGATTAAACTAATCATGTAGACAGGCCACAAGGTACTAGGAGAAGAAGGAGAGAGAGACAGAGACAAGGGGGAAAATAAAGAGGGATAATGAAAATGAGAGAAAGAGAGAGAGAGAGAGAGAGAGAGAGAGAGAGAGAGAGAGAGAGAGAGAGAGAGAGAGAACTCGGCTTTTCTAACACCTAGCTGTCAAAGGGGAGAGTAAAGAAGCCATCCTGGATATTTTATTGCCAGCTAACGTGAAACGGAGAAACTAAAGGAAATACCCATCAGCCTGAACAATGACCCTGGACATATGACATGTGGGGTACCCTGGCCTTTTCACCCATTCAAGTCACTGAACTGAAACCCTGGATACTGTGCAACAAGTTGAGCCATTCCTCTGTGTGCTATTCAAATCGGTAACTCCCAAGGGTAAGAATAATAAAGTGGTTGTACCTCACTAAATTCAGAGTGATTATTATCCTGCAGTAAATATAGTGAGTGAAGGTCATAACCTCATTCTAGGCTAAGACTTGGTCCTTTCGTATTCTCTCTGTAGCTTCTCACTAAAACAAATACAACCCAAACTCCACCCATGCTTGGTTTGCTGTCATTTCATATTCTTTCCCTTTATGTACTATGTCTTTTACCCATAGGTCACCAAACTCTGAAGGGGGTCCCTTTTTACCCATGTAGATTTCCTTGAAATGGAAACAAGGAAGTTTGCATGCCAAGTAAACAATTGCAACCTGTGGTTTCATGGCTTCCACTTGCCTAGGAAGCCTGCAAACAAAGACGGTATTATTGCAAACATCATAGTCAGGCTCCTAATTTAAGTGATAAATTTATAGCTCAGAACATGGAAGGGGAGGAAGTGGGCAGGTACATGGCCATAGAGAGCAGGCTGCAAACATGCCAACAGCACTTCAGCATGCATGCTGAGAAAGTATAGGCCAGAACTTTTGTGATGGTGCTTTCTGTTTCCAATTAAATGGTGGTTTATTTTGGAACCACTGGTCTCTAAGGAATGATCATTCTCCAGACTCTCGAAATCTATGTATAATGTATTTGAACTCCATCAGCTTTCATCACATACTACAAAACATCATAAAGTCTCAAGGTCAGAATTTATCTTATGAAGAAGGAGCTTTTTGTTTTGGTATATTTTCCTACAACAAGAAAGATCAACACCCATGCTCTCAAACAGTATCAAACTGTTTAAATTATAGTTTTTTTCTTACAACTGTCAACGTTTTATTCAAAGGTAGGTGTTATTTTCAGTTGTTTCTGCAGAAGCTGCTCTCTCCTGTACCTTTTGTCACCTCAGTTCTTTGACCGAATCACACTTGATTTAGACTTTCTAATTACTTTTTGTTTAGCATTTCTAGAGCTGGAAATAGCACCTTGCATGAACTAGACAAACCACTGAGCTATAGCTCAGTCTGTTTTAAAACTAGTTACTACCATACTTGGGATATTTGACATAGTGTTCATTTATTAGCTGAGACTTGTGTTAAATATTTTCTTTGACCTTTATTTATATCCCTGGAGGTTGAGAAGGCTGGTGAATTGTCCAGTTGGGACTYGTTTTGTATTTAAAATTTTTCTAAATATTTTAAAATTTCTTCTCTAGACGAGGGAGGAAAATGAAATGCAAATAGTCTCCTGTGCTGCAAACTCTGATATATAGGATTAACATGTACTTGATATTGTTTATTATAAGTCTATGTAAAGAAACGAGAAAGACAAAGCCAGCAGGAAAAACCTCRTGCTATGTGGCCTGCTCTCCATAGCTTTCTCTCTTTTCCCTGGCTCTGCCTCTCTCTCTCTTTCCTATCCTTSTTTCCATATTTCCATCAATATGATTATCTCTCACTGAATACCCAGCAATCAGATATTCTGATAACTGTTTTAGTCACTAAAATAAACTGGAACACAAATGACACTCTTAAGAATCAGAGAAGACTTATTTATGGTGCTAAAAATAAGCCTTAAGTCTTTAAATTTACCAACTTTTCCTCTAGATAGAATATATCTTTGTCTACTTTTTAGCAAGGTTTTCTTTCTCAGAAATGATTGAGTTTCCATAGTGATTTAAGTAAAATCTATTATACTTTTGGATTTCTACATCATTACTTTGACAGAGGAAGGTAAGGCAGGTGAGGAAGGGCTAAAATACCAGAACCCATTATCAAAACTGTAAGCACAAGGCAGCCRAATGTTCAAATTCCAACTAAGTGTGACCAGCTGTTAGGACCATTATATTCTGCTTAAGGTGAGTAAAAACCACAGTTCTACATATATTGGCATATGCTTTTCACATACATTTTCATGTGGCATTGTGGAAAGATTTGCATAGCTTTATATAATTGAGATAAGGGTATCAATTTAGGTATTGAGTGAAGCCATCAGGCTGTGAGGGTTTCCTCCTACAAATGAAAAGCTAAAACTTCCACCTTTTTTTTTCCAGAACAGAACCAAGAAGACTCATGGAGCTCAAAAAAAGCATACAAATGTAAAATGGATACAAAAAGTCTTTTCATTTTCTTCAGACAGATTTTACAGATTTTTATTGCTAGCGAGAGAAAAATCTTAACACTGTGTAGTGGTGCTTTAGAACTGTACACTCAAATGAATAAGAATTCCATTTKCTAGCTCTTCTGGGTGGGATCAAAAGTTACCGCAGTGAAGGCTTCAGACTTAAGGCCTGATGTCAGACTTTGCAGAGCCTGGGGTGGGGGGAGTGGAAATGTTTCTATCTTGTTCTTGTAGAAGACCCAAGAATTCTTGGTCATTTCCTGTTATTCTGTGGATACAATATGCTATGTCTGTGTCAGGATATAGAGCTGTCTGGGTTTTCAAGGTGGCTTATTGAGAGGAGGTACATCTTCCTCTTTAATGTCAGGGTCAAAATTAGTAGACAGCATGAAATAAATTCCTCGCTTAGATTCTCTTCGGGTCTTTCTGTTTGTTTGTTTTTTTT
>BDUI01024998.1:10598-21377 GCA_002335545.1 Apodemus speciosus | reverse complement strand
ACCTGAAGTTCTTGTCATACAGATCTTTCACTTGTTTGGTTAGAGTCACACCAAGATACTTTATATTGTTTGTGGCTATTGTGAAGGATGTCATTTACCTAATTTCTTTCTCAGCCTGTTTATCCTTTGAGTATAGGAAGGCTACTGATTTGCTTGTGTTAATTTTATTTCCAGCCACTTTGCTGAAGTTGGCTTCATCTATAGGAGTTCTCTGGTGGAGTTTCTTGGGTTGCTTAAGTATTCTATCATATCATCTGCAAATAGTGATAATTTCACTTCTTCCTTTCCAATTTGTATCCCTTTGACCTCCTTTGTTGTCTAATTTCTCTAGCTAGAACTTCAAGTACTATATTGAATAAATATAGAGAGGGGGGGCAGCCTTGTCTAGTCTCTGATTTTAGTGGGATTGCTTCAAGTTTCTCTCCATTTAGTTTGATGTTGGTTTCTGGTTTCCTGTATATTGCTTTTGTTATGTTTAGGTATTGGCCTTGAATTCCTGTTCTTTGCAAGACCTTTAACATGAAAGAATACTGAATTTTGTCAAATGATTTTCAGCATCTAATGAAATGACCATGTGGATTTTTTCTTTGAGTTTGTTTATGTAGTGGATTACATTGATGGATTTCCATATATTGAACCATTTCTGCATCCCTGGGATGAATCCTACTTGATCATGGTAAATGATCTTTTTGATGTGTTCTTGGATTCAGTTGGCAAGAATTTTATTGTGTATTTTTGCATCGGTATTCATAAGGGAAATTGGTCTAAAGTTCTCTTTTTTTGTTGGATCTTTGTGTGGTTTTGGTATCAGCATAATTGTGGCTTCATAGAATGAGTTGGGTATTGTTCCTTTTGTTTCTATTTTGTAGAATAGTTTGTAGAGTGTTGGTATTAGGTCTCCTTTGAAGGTCTGATAGAATTCTGCACTAAAACCACCTGGTCCTGTGCTTTTGGGGGATGGGAGACTGTCAATGACCACTTCTATTTCATTAGGGGTTATGGGACCATTTAGATGATCTATCTGATCCTGATTAAACTTTGGTAGCTGGTATCTATGTTATCTTCTGCATCTGAGATTCTCTCTTCTATCTCTTATATTCTGTTGTTGATGCTTGGATCCATGACTCCTGACTTCTTTCCTAGGTTTTCTATGTGTCGAGTTGTCTCCCTTTATGATTTCATTATTGTTTCTACCTCCTTCTTTAGATCCTGGATGGCTTTGTTTAATTCCTTCACCTGTTTTGTTGTGTTTTCCCTTAGTTCTTCAAGGGCTTCTCCCTGTTTACTTGTGTTCTCCTGTATTTATTTAAGGGAGTTATTTATGTCCTTCTTGAATCCCTCTATCAGCATCATGAGCTGTGATTTTAAATACAAATCTTGCTTTTCTGGWGTGTTGGGGTATCCAGGACTTGCTGTTGTGGGAGAATTGGGTTTGGATGGTGCCATGTTGCCTTGATTTCTGTTAACAATGTTCCTATGTTTGCTTTTTGCCATCTGGTTATCTCTGGTGTTTGTTGGTCTTGCTGTCACTGGCTGGTGACCTCCTGTGTACCTGTAAGCCTATCTCAGCAACCCTGGGTGACCTGCTTTCCCCTGGCACAAATTGCTGTGGTGCTGCTGAGTTCCTGGGTGCACATGGAGTCCTGGTGGGGTGTGTCTGAAGTGATCCTCTACTCTGGTGATCTCTGCCTACCAATCTGTTACACAGTCACAGTAGCGAAGATGGCGGCCAGGACCCACTCTCTTGTAGTTGTATTTGGGTATGTAGCTCTGTGGCCCCAATCAACTCTGAATGCAGGCTGTGCTGGCTGTCTCCTCCGTGACTGGGTATATAGCTAACTTCCTGAGCCACTTGGAGATAACAAGCTGTGGCTGGGGATGTTCCCAATCTGGAGGCAGAAACCGGAAGTCAAAAAGCTGGCTTATTAGTGCAGGTGCCTTTGTTCTTTTAGGTACATGAAGCTCCTTATACAATTCTAATTTTGCATAGTTGAGAAATTATATATGCTTGAACTTATGTTTTCAGAGTTCTTTCCCACAGCCTTAAGGGCTGTCTTGAAGGTCTCCGCATTTAACATTTGACTGAGACAGTAAACACACCCTCGCCTCCCAAACTCATGCTGCTTCTAATTATCATGGGGTCATTAACCTCAGCAGGGAGAATATTTCCCAAAAGAGGACTATGAAATTTTAAAAAAGAAAATTAATACAAACAAGCCTTAAGTGCAGCAACCATAAACATGGAGACCCACATACTGCTGGCTCTGTCGCAGGGATGGAATACCATATCACACTGTCTCTTCCACATTGCTCTGCAGGACTCAGCAAATAACTTCTATTTAGGAGACAGCAGGCTTTCTTACTCATCTTTTGGCACTGGACTACACTTAAGCAGAAAGTAAGTCAACATTACAAGAAAAGAAATTTGAAGAGCAGAAATCTTCATGGATACAGCTGCAAATATATACAATGTAAAAAAATATACAAATGAAATATGTAAAAAGAAGAATCTAAGAGATGAGAGGAGTTATCTTAATAGAGAATGGTAGTATTAACAGTGAAAGACCAGTGAATACATTTTATCTAACTAGTAACAAAGAAAACAAGAAAGTCTTGTGGTCTTCAAAATAAAATGCAAAATTAGAATTTACAAGTTTAGCACTATTGATGTTCAAAATTCTCAATAAACTTGAAAGAAACACAAATTTGCTTGCCTTTATAAAAAATATACCTATATATAACCCCTATAGCCAACACTCCTGAAGGTAGAATATCAAAGTACTTATCTTGGTAGCCTTGTCTTCTATACCAGTTTTCACAGTCTGGAATCCAAGCAAAAATGTCCTCATTAGGAACTTAATGTCATTTCTTTTTAATATGAGAATAATTATAAACAAAGGACAAGTACAATATACTGTAAAATCCTGAGCTTAACGTCATCACCCTCTTGTGTTACCAATTATTATTCCCATAGATATTTATAAATATTGAATTGTTATTTTTGCATATATAAATATTTGCAATGGAAACACTCAGCTTACTTTATACTGTCTTGTTGATATGATTTATTAGACCACTCATAAGAAAGTTTGAGAAGCATGTTTAAAACTGTTCTATGGTATTTGTTTTCAAAGATAAGAAAATAGCAACATCAGAAATGATTTTATAAAATATAAGAAAGGGTAGATTATTAAATAAGATGTCAAAGTTATTCAGCTAGGGAACAAATTCCATATGACTATGTCCAAAGATATAAAAAGCATGAAAGAGTATCTGATATACTATGTTTTGTAGTGACTTTGATTAAAATTCTCAACAATTCTTTGTACTAAGAAAAGAAATAATTTTAATTGTTTTCCAGAGATGTCATCATTGACAAAKTTGATTATATTAAATATTTATTCAAGTATCTAATGTTTTTAAAATGTTACCATTCTTTAGCACAAGACTTGTTATATAGTAAAAATTCAGTTATTGCTGGTTATTACTTTGCATTGATTTTAAACATCAATATTAATAATATGGAAGTGTTTCTCCCATTTGCTTCTGATCATTGTTTAAAATCATTCCTAGGTATTATTTATGAAATAATAGGCAATTAGTATTTTCCTTTCCCTTTCTTTTAAGTTGTCATTTTGCTGGATTTWAGGCTTTTGAGATCTAAACCTGTTCCTTAGAGTTCTATAAGGGATCAGGTGTATATTCACATTTAATATTTAGGAAGAAAATTTTGATGCCAATTTATTTCCTTTGTAAGTTGTCTACATGTGTCTAAATGTAATGCTATAGACATGAAGTTTAGCCTTTTTATTAGTATTTACCAATATGAAATTATTACACTACATTCTTACTGATTTTTTTATTATCTGAAGATTTATATATCCTTTCTTTTCTTATCTCTGTCATTTCTAGTATGCAGATATTTGTTGTGGGTGCAAGAAATCTGCTTGGGGGTAGGTAAACTTGTGAAGTAGAAGGTTAGGATTGATAGACTCAGATACAAGGATTTCAACCAAATGATTTAATTTCCTAAACACCTGTAGCAAATCATAGAGGACAAACTCCACAACTTAGACCCACATAGTTTCATGCTCCTTGAGTTTCAGGGTTCTAAAAATCTCCAGCTAATTCTATTAGCCTGAACCTAAGGTATCAGCAAAACTAGTTTCTGCTGGAGACTCTAAGAAATAAAGTGTTTCCTTGCCTTTCCCAGCTTCTAAAGGACACTTACATGCCTGGGTCATGTTTCCTCCACGTATATTCAAAGTGAGCAGAAGAAATTCTTGCTATTATCTTGTTGCCTCCCTTCCATTTCTAACAGTCAAATCTCCTCTTGACTCCATCTTATGAAGCCAGTCATATTTATGATTTATTCAGACAATCCAAAAGCAACTGTTTCACCTTGTGACATTTAATTTTATAGGACTTAAAAAGTCTATTTGGTGTAAAGTAATATTCACGGGTTCTAGACATTAGAAAGGAGATATCATGTGCTTTTAAAAGTAAGCAGCATTTGAAGTTTTCTATTTTACTGTAAATAGCTTGAGTTTAGTACCCTTCTATTGAGTTAAAGTTACTTGTAATTACATCTTCCTGAAAATTGTTTCCTATAAATTAGATAAGATATTTTGCATGTTAATTTTTAAAAGGCTGTGTAAATGAGATCAGATTCTTTTCTGTCTCTCTTAAATTCCTGAAAATCTAACTGCTAACTTAGAAAGACTTTATATTCACTAATTTAGTAATTGGATCTTACCTATAAATACCTCTCCATCAATTTTGGAAAATATATGATTGCCCCATCTCAATAGTACTAGCTGTGGCAGTACTAATAAGTTAGCCATTGGTTGATGAAATTTTATTTTTATTGAATAAAATATACATACTTTCTTTGCAAGATATAAACTGAAGTCATAATGCCCTTTTMGTCAGAAATTAGATTCGTAAAAAAACATGTCTCAGTTACTGCTTTGCTAAAACTCTTCATAAGCTTGAGAATGCAGAAAATAAGGTTAATTTTTCTCTCACTCAAAGCTGAATTTTTGTTTCCTGAGATTAATTAGTTTAGGGAATATCCAGCCAGCACAGGCCTGGTTTGATTTTTTTGTTTTACACTTGAATCAGAGTTGGAGTTTATTAAGAGAATTTAATATAGATTTTAACCCTTTGGGTTGAAAGAAAAGTAGTCAAGAAAGACACAGTCAGAACACTGGCATGACCCTCTCAAAGGAAAGGGCCATGCTATGCCTTCTTAATAACAGGCAACCCTGAAGTGGAGAAGCCTGATGCTTTCATTCTTTCAAGTGCCATTTGCAAAATTTACCTGCAACCAATCTACTTGAGATTCAATACAGCAGATAAATTCAAATTGGAATTATGCAGATAACTTAAAATTAAATAATAGATATTTTAAAATATTGAGAACCCAACCACCGGAAATTTACATTTGATTGCCCTTCCTTTTTCCAGTATTCCCTCTAACATACATGCATAAATAAATACATGTATACATGCATGCATGCATACATACATACATACATACATATATACATATGCACACACTACACCAAGAGAGAAAGATGGATGCCCATACAAAGAAACACACACATGTAGATGTGCATACAGCATTGCTGTAATCTTTCACTTTAAATTGATATGACAATACGATTTTTACTCATATAACTTTGTGGTTTTCCTATAGAGACCTTCAGAAATGGAAATATGTTTTCTTTTTTTATAAATGAGAAACCCTAGTCCATAGAATATGTTATTTCATCTTACAAAAATTAGTGCTATAATGAAGTGGAGCTAACTATGAAGTTAAATCTGAGGGTTTTCTTCAGAACATATCATCAGTGTGCTCTTAAGCAACCTAACATCATAGACTTCTCATCTGTGAAGACGAATAAAATAACTCCCTTAAGACTGCTCATTTGGATGCAGATGAAAATAGAAAACACTTAGAAAATAAGCTGCTCATATGAATGATTAATTTTGGAAAAGACTGCTGGGTAAATTAAAGATCTCCATCCGGGTTAGATTTTTTTTTTCCATCAACTTGACAGAAGCTAAAGTGAGAAAAGAGCACTTCAATTGACAAAATATCTCCATCAGTCTGTAGGCAACTGTGTAGGATATTTTCTTGATTGCTGACTGATATCAAGAGCACTCAGTCCATTGTGAGTGGTACCACATCTGAGTAGGCCATTCTATGTTATATAAAATATCAGGCTGAGCAAAACCTGAGAAACAAGCCACTGAGTAGCTTTCATCAATGCTTTGGTTCCTGCCTCCAGTTGCTACCTTGAGGTCCTGCTCTGTCTTCCCTTCATGATTGACTATGAGCTATAAGAAAAGATAAACTCTTTCCTCTCCAACTTGCTTTAGGTCATGTTTAACACAACAATAAAAATTTAATATCCTTGTGGAATTTTGGAATCCTGATATATAAAAATTATTTGAGTTCACATTATATTTAAGGGAGTAAATTAGTCACCCACTGGGAAGTTACAATTTAAAGATACTGAAATGCAGAATCGAGGGCCATAGGTAACATAGGTATAGGTAGAAAGCACTGTTTGATAAAATCTAAAATGATGCCATGTAATTGGTAAATCTTAAACTGGGTTTTGAATTTGGCAGCAATATAATCCTCTTAGATAGAACAAATGCCAAAAAATACATTCCAAAACCATATCTAGTAAATCATTGTGGAGTGGCCTCTTGACAAATATGAATAAAGTTCAAAGACTGAAACTTCAGATCTGTGCTTCATAGCAAAATCAATTTGCAGTTTCCCTCCTAGCTGATTGTGCTTCATYTGGGTTCAATACCAGAAATGAGGTTTGTTACATCATTCTCTTGTCACCACAATAATTAAGAACAATTGGAAAGTTCTCAAAACAATCTCCACACTTTCCAAAGTTCACAAGCTACTAAACAATTCATGCCTGAGACTTTTTACTAACGTTATGTAAAGGTACTGCATTAGCATATATTTTCTTTATACTATAGAAAAATTCTATGATACATAACTTTCAGATGATCTAAAAAGCTAACAAATACATTTCCACTATCATTTGACGATTACCTTAAAAGTCAGAACCATTCTTCATATAAAATAACTGAGTCAGGCCTCAAATATGCAAAGGATTTCTTCCCAAAAGTAGGATAAATGAAGATAAATCAATCTACATTTACAAATGCAAATACTTCATGATGTTTGGTTGTCTGAGTCTACAAGATAAAATATATGCAATTTATCACCAATTTTTTAATTAATAATTGCATCCAGATACATTAACATATAACATACTTTTTAACACACATAAAATGGTGTTTAACAGTCTTCTTACTATATATCAAGAAATCTTTCTTTGACTAATTATAAGTAGCCAATTCATTGTTAAATATATTCAAGTGTCTCTAAAGTCAATTTAAAATATATCACAGAATGTTGGACATTTTATGCTTCCCGTTCTTTTCATTTTTAGCAGAAATAAATTACATTAGTTCACAGTTTTATATTACACTGCTGATATTAATGAGATACATATCAAACTTCCAGTCAATCTATATTGCTATTCCATGGTAAACAGATCAAGGACTATTGCAAAACTCTGAGGAATAGGAATGTAATGTGTTTGTAGCCTTATTAYTATGGACTACTCTCGTGGTTTCAATAAGAGTTTCCCCCATTGGTTCATGTACCTGAACAGTCATCTCTTGTTGGAGGCATTCTTTAGGAATATTATGGAATCTTCAGGAGGTAGAGTGCCAGGAGACAGCCCTAGCAGAGGTGTTTCTTCTTCMTCCTTCTTGAGGCAACRGAGTGGGGAAGAGCTTCGGCCAGGGTAAGACTTTGTCTTACGAATTTCTGGGGTAAGACTTTGTCTTACGGAAAATTTAGGGTTGCTGTATAATAAAAGGTTTACTTATCTAAATCTAAGTTACTAGGCTAATGTAGCTGACCTGCCTTCTGTGTTCCTCTGAAAGCCAGAGACTGCAGTCTCAGACATTTAACACCTCATCCTAAAACAGCAGGAGRTTAAGTAAAAGATTAGTTGCTAGAGCCTTTTCCCTATTGTCCAGATGCCTCTTGCTTGTCAGTCTAGGGAGAARTTAGGAGCAATAAACTTCTATTGAACCAGAAGAAGAGAATAACACTTGCAGAAAGAAAAACTTCTACATGAGTGAATATGCATAATCTCACTTAAATTCATACATACAGTTTCATACATATTTTCACGCAGTCAGCTGGGCCCAGCTTGCATGCATTCTCACAATTTCATACTTACACACACACACATGTGTACATTCTCACAATTACATACTTACACATACATCCATACTTACATATGCATATGAAGAAAAAGACCAAGCACCTGTGCAGAAAGAACTCACTCATTCTGGATGAAAGATGGACTCCAATATTTATTGCATCAAGAAAGAAAAAAGCTTCCACCCTTGCAATGCTAAATGAATTAANCATGATATGTACTCACTGATAAGTGGATATTAGACCAGAAAGCTTGGAATACCCTAGTCACATTTCACATATCAAATGATGCCCAAGAAGGAGGAAGAACAAAGTATGGATACTTTGGTTCTTCTTAGAAGAGTTTAGTATCTTACACAAAGCCAATCTTCCATAAATATGTTCTGATCACCATATGTAAAYTATCCCATGGTAATGCTATGCACACTGACCACTCTCAGTAYCAACTTCCCTGTYACCCTTGCTTTGATCCCAATTTTGATGAAATTCTTTCAATTTTCTTCCAACTTAATCAAAAGTTAACTGTATTTAACTTTTTATGTATTGATTTTATTGTGTGGAGATATGTTCCTTCTGTTCTGAGTTCCATCTGATCTCTTAACATATAGATATATTAGTTATTCTTTATTTGAGAAATAAATAGTATCCTATTTTCTGTCTTGTATATTTTATAACATAATTTTAAAACTAAATAATAGAAAAGACATTTGTATAAAGAATAAAAGATGACAGAAATTCTAACCTTTTTATACATTTCATTTTTGTAATGCTTGATTCTCTGATTATTARTGGATTAGCTATATTGAATTGTTTCCTATGGAGACATTTTTCCACAATCCATCAATATCTCTCATGGCTCTTTTTTTTTCTTTTTACTTATAAGTACGTTTTATTCTATGGATTGCTTTGACTACTGTTATAGTTGCYATTTTCAAAATGCTAAGCACTACCCCAAGTCCTAGCTCAAAAGATATTTCATTTCTAGGGGACTCCATTATATTAAAATAATATTATCCCTACTTTGTAGCTGAAGGAAAATGAGATTCATTGAATTTAAATACTTCTGTACCTATACAATTGCTTACAGACACAGAGGAAACTTGAATTCAAATCTCTCTGAGGTCTAAGACAATACATTTATGCACTTTCCTAATCTCTTGAGATACTTATGTTGATGTGCATGATATTTACTCTAGCTACATTTTACCATATAAAATTTTTGTTATGGGCCACAATCAAACAGTATTCCTCCTTTGTAAGTAATGATGCTTTGTACACCAAAGGAAATAGTTTGAAATCTGTAATGTTTTTAAAACTTTGCTCATTCATTAACCAAAGAGCTACTAGGCATTCAAATAAAGACATATATAGTACTCACTGTGGTAAATTCATKTCAAAACAAAGTATAATGTACATATTCTGTGCAATCCCCACCAAATATCCAATGCAATTATTCACATAAATTGAAAAATATAATCTCAAATTTTTATCATAGCTGTTGTCATGGAATCACAGAATTACAGATTTTCAGGAGACAATAGTTCTACAAAGCATCCACTCTATTTGTAATTCTGTGAATATGTACATTAGTTTTTATAGGATGGACATTTTCACACATGAAGCATCCCAAGCAATGATCATAGAAGGACATTAAATCTTTTGGTGTTTTCTTCAGTTTCTTTCTTCAGTGTCTTAAAATTTTCGTTGTGCAAGTCTTTCATTTCCTAAGATACTTTTATTTTTTTACTATGAGGAATGATATTTGTGGTAGTTTGAATCATAACAGCCTCTATAGGCTCTTATGTTTGAATGTTTGAGCCCCAGTTGGTGGAATTGTTCGGGAAGGATTAGGAGGTGTGGCCTTGTTGGAAAAAGTATGTTACTGGGGGCGAACACTGAAGCTTCAAAAGCCCGTGCCATTTCCAGTTATCTCACTCTCTCACCACTCCCCCCCCCGCCCCCGTTGCCAATTGTTACCTCAAAATGTAACTTCTCAGCTATGGGTCCAGTGCCATGCCTGTCTTCTATCTGTCATGCTCCATGATCGTCACAGACTCACCCTCTGAAACTGTCAGTTTCAGCCCATAAATTCTTTCTTTTATATATTGTATTGGTCACAATGTCTTCACAGCAATAAAAAAATAAATAATCTGATATTGTTTCACTGATTGCTTTATTGCTATAATTATCATTACTATATTGAAGGCTACTAAGTTCTGTGTATTAATTTTGTACCTTACTCCTTTTTTGAGTGTGTTTATCAGCTATAGAAGTCTCCTAGTGTAGTCTTTTGGATATTTCAAGTATAAAATCATGTTATCTGCAAATATAAATATTTTTGACATTTTCCTTTCTTACTTCTTTCTCCATTATGGCCTTCACTTGTCATATTGTTCCAGCTAAAACATCACAGTACTGAATAGAAATGGATACACTGGGTTTTAGTACTCATGATTTATTTAAATGCTTACCCAGGTCTGGGTTCAGTCAGAGAGGATGCA
>BDUI01024975.1:23740-34470 GCA_002335545.1 Apodemus speciosus | reverse complement strand
TGGTACAACCACTCTGGAAATCAGTCTGGTGGTTCCTCAGAAAACTGGGCATGACACTTCCGGAGGACTCTGCTATACCACTCCTGGGCATATACCCAGCATGTAATAAGGATACATGCTCCACTATGTTCATAGCAGCCCTATTTATAATAGTCAGAAGCTGGAAATTTCCCAGATGTCCCTCAACGGAGGTATGGATACAAAAATGTGTTATATATACACAATGGAGTACTATTCGGCCATTAGAAACAATCAATTCATGAAATTATTAGACAAATGGATGGAGTTGGAGAACATCATACTAAGTGAGCTTACCCAGTCTCAAAAGAATACCCGTGGTATGCACTCACTGATAAGTGGATATTAGCCTAGAATCTTGGAATACCCAAGACACAATCCACATATCAAATGATGTCTAAGAAGGAGGGAGTGGACCCTGGTTCTGGAAAGGCTTAGTGCATCAGTGTAGGGGAATACCAGAACCGGGAAGTGGGAAGGAGTAGATGGGGGTACAGGGGGAGGGAAAGGGCATATGGGACTTTTGGTGAATGGAGAGCCAGAAAGGGGAAATCATTTGAAATGTAAATAAAGAATATATCGAATAAGAAAAAAGAGCATCCACTGTAAGTTCATTTTGTCTCTTTTTAGTATTATGTCACAAATATTCAAGGCAGCCGAGTACTGGTCCTTCAGAAGTCAACACTTTGGCTTTTAGGATCTCATTACCTTCAACACAGTGCACCTTAACAGTTCCTTTGTGACCTTTGTGACCTTTGTGACAAAGGCATACAGCTGTGCTTGTTTGTTGACTAGTAAGAGTCAAGCAAATTGTGCTTTTTTGCTGTTTTTTAAGTAAAGACACTAGATAAGAGTGGCACATGCCTTTAATCCCATCACTTGGGAAGCAGAGGCAGGTGAATTTGTGAGTTTGAGGCCAGCCTGGTCTACAGAGTGAGTTCCAGGACAGCCAGGGCTACACAGAGAAACCTGGCATGGAAAAGAAATAAGTAAACAAAAAAAATCCTGGCAAGTTTATTTCTTGGGCTGGAGAGATGGCTTGGAGGTTAAGAGCACTAGCTCTTTCAGAGGTCCTGAGTTCAAATCCCAGCAACCACATGGTGGCTCACAACCATCTATAACTGTAGTCTCATGGGAACAGATAACATTTTTCTGGTATACAGATAGATGATCATGCAGATAAAATATCCACATACAAAAAATAATCTTTTTTAAAAATAAAAGCCAAATCAGGCTGAAGATGTGGAACTTGTACTGTTCTCAGAAAGGACCTAAGTTTGGTTCCCAGCACCTACATGGTGGCTCACAGCCACTCACACCTCCAGTTCCGTGGGATCTGATGCCTTCTTCTGACCTGTAAGGGTATTAAGTATGAATGTGGATACATTCAGGGAAAAAAACCCATGCTCTTAAAAAAGTAAATAAATGCAGAGAGAGAGATAGAGAGAGAGACAGAGAGAGACTGAGACAGAGACAGAAAGATAGATACAGAGAAATAGAAGTCAGAACATGAAATAAACTTTGCTCCATCCTAAACTTGCTTGTGTGTGTTCAGTTTGAAGGTTATGGTATTTATTAATGCAATGAAAATCTGAAAAACATTAAATGTTAGTTAAAAACCAGTTTGCTATGTATGAGGGACTGATAGTAATTTATTAAAGGCTTGATGTTCTGAAAAGTACATTGAAAGCAAAACTACAAACTATACACACATGTGCAAAATCACATAAAATTCTAATCCTTTTCTGTCCTCAGCATTCTTTAGAAAAAGCATTTTTTTCTATTAAAAACATTACATTGATTGTAATTAACACCTGTCAGTCCTCTTTCCACCCAGCACCTTGTCATGTGCTCCAGGGACCAGACTCAGGTCTTTGGGCTTGCTGGGCTTCCCCACTGAGCCATCTTTGTGGCCCAGTCTCCTGTTTTATAGGTCATTATACTGAGGCATGCCATTGTCCTCACAATGACAAGGAGACTCAAATGAACCTAATCAAGTTGCAGTTGTCAAAAAATAATTAGGACTAGAAAAATAAATTCTTTCTTTTTTATGTTATGTTTCATTTAGTTTTCTAAAATGAATTTTTAGATTCACACATAAATTCACAGTTTTCATTATGACATCTTCATATATATGTGGTATGATACTTTGAGAAAAGCATTTGAAAATATTAAGTAGCAGGCTATGTGCTGCCTGGAGCAGATAAACCTGGTGAGTATCCCTCTGTATCTGTGTTTGTGACATGAAGAGTGACTTGTTTCATCTTGAGGTTCTCTTAAAAGGCCAAAATTGAAACAGTCTCTTTTGCTCCTATGCATTATCACCCCATCCCCCTCCCAAGGCTAAAGCATGTATTGCCAAAGCTCATAGATGAAATGCAGTTAGAGCCTATCCTCTTGGTGTCTACATACAGAACATAGTCTAAGAAGAATCTGGTTCTCATTGAAATTTCTTTTTTTCAAGACTTTATTATACTAATGCTCTTCTTCCCCTTGAGTGCTACTCTGGTTTTTAGTTTATTTTTTAAATTAGATATTTTATTTATTCACATTTCAAATGTTATCTCCTTTCCCGGTTTCCCCTCTGCAAACCCCCTATCCCATCCCCCCTTACCCTGCTTTTATGAAGGTGCTCCCCMCCACACACACACACACACACACACACACACACACACACACACACACACTCACTCCTGCCTCACTGCCCTAGCATTCCTCTACACTGGGGTATCAAGCCTTCACAGGACCAAGGGCATCCCCTCCTGGTTAATGCTAGATAAGGCCCCTTCAGCTCCTTCAGTCCTTCCCCTAACTCCTCCACTGGGGTCCCCGTGCTCAGTCAGATCTTTGACTGCCTGCATCAGCATCTGTATTTGTCAGGTACTGGCAGGGCCTCTCAGGAGACAGTTATATCAGGCTCCTGTCAGCAAGCACTTGTTGGCATCTACAATAGTGTCTGCCTTTGGTATGGATCCCCAGGTAGGGCAGTCTCTGGGTGGCCTTTCCTTCAGTCTTTGCTCCACGTTTTGTCCCTGTATTTCCTTTAGACAGGAGAAATACTGCCTTAAAATTTTGGAGATGGGTGGGTGGCCCCATTCCTTAACTGGGGGCCATGCCTAACCTCTGGATATGGTCTCGACAGGTTCTCCCTCCCCTTTGCAGAGTATTTCAAGTCATGTCATCCCCGTGGGGTCCTGGGGTTCTTGCTTTCCTGGCATCTGGGACTTTCTAATGGCTACCCCCAGTTCCCCATCCCCTACATATTTCTATTCATTTTCCTTTTTTTAATTGAATATCATCTTCATTTACATTGCCAATGGTGAAACCTTTCCCGATTTCCCCCCTCCCCACAGACGCCCCAACCCCTCCTTCCACCCTCTGCCTCCAAGTATATACCCCTCCACCCAACCCATTCCTACCCCCACCCCTCGATTTCTCTTTGTTGGGGCATCTATTGAGCCGTTACCTGACCAAGGACCATTCCTCCCACTGATGCCCAACAAGGCCTTCCTCTGCCACATTTTTGGCTGGAACCATGTGTACCCCTTGGTTGATTGTTTAGCCCGTGGGAATCCTGGGGCATCTGGGTGTCTGAAATCATTGTTCTTCCCATGGGGCTGTAAACCCCTTCAGCTCCTCCGGACCACCCTCCAGCTCCTCCATTGGAGACCCCATGCCCAGTTCAATAGTTGGTTGCTAGCATCTGCCTCTGTATTTGTAAGGTTCTGGCAGGGCCCTTCCGGAGACAACCATGGCATGCTCCTTTTGGTATGCACTTCTAGTCGACCATAGTAGTGTCAGTGTTGGTTGACTGTTTATAGGGTGAATCCCCAGGTAGGGTAGTCTCTGGGTGGCCTTTACTTCAGTCTCTGCTCCACACATTGTCTCCCTTATTGCTCCTGTGAGTATTTTGTTCCCTTTCTCAGAGGAACCAAAGCACCCCCACTTCAGTCCTCCTTCTTCTTGAGCTTCCTGTGNAGTCCATTGTCATCAAGGCAGAAACATGGCAGCATCTAGGCAGATATGGTGCAGGAGGAGCTGAGAGTTCTACATCTTCATCTGAAGGCTGCTAGTGGAAGACTGACTTCCAGGCAACTAGGGTGGGGGTCTTAAGCCCACACCCACAGTGACACACCTACTCCAACAAGGCCACACATCCTAATAGAGTCACTCCCTGGGCCAATTATATACTAACCATCACACCCTTATATGTAGGACTGGAGCATCCACTCTTCGGTCTTGCTTCTTCTTGAGCTTCATGTGGTCCTTGAGTTGTATTGTGGGTATTCCATACTCTTTGCCTAAACATTTTGCAGACAGTGTCTTGGGTACCCTAGGCTGGCCTCATATTGGCTATGAAGATGTTGTTAGTCTTTAATTCCTGATCTTCCTTCCTGTACCACCTGAGTGCTATAATCACAGAGGTTTGCCAACACACTTGTTTTTGTTTGTTTGTTGTTTTGAAGTGAACCCAGGGCTTCCTGCATGCTAGGCAAGGCTTCTATCAACTGAGTTATATCCTCAACCCTAAAAGTAGTTTTTGGAAGATAAAAAATCATTGGCATTCTCAGCCACCAAATGAAGGTGATAAAGTTTTCATTAAGTCAATGTTTTGAAAATGCTCAGCTATTTATGTAAACTCAGTGAGGAACCAGAGTAAAAATGAGATAATTACACAGCCATCAGATAAGCTCAGCAGGACCCAATCACACACTTCTGAGCAGCTCAATATGTGATTCAGGCCTCACATGTCCAAACAGTAACCAGAAGATGATGATGTGTCCAATTAAAAATGGACACACATAGTCTTATTTCTCTATGCTTTGAATTCTGAGCTGGGTGGAATTGGCTTTATCTACAAAATACAGCAGAATATGCTGCATCTGGTCCAGACTTCAATTTATAAGAGTCCTGAGAGCTTCTTTTTTCTCTCTTAGAAGCCAGCTGCCATATAAGATGTGCTGCCACCTTGAGCCCCATATACACTGATAACCCTAGGTAAGGCTCTAAATGCTAAGGCACCACATAAAGAAGGAGCCTCATGAGCTCCCGGACACCTGCCAGATACGGGAGTGAAGTTATCTTGGATTCTACCCTCCAACTTCAGCTTCCAGTGCCATGACTTTTTGGTCTTAGCCAAGAACAGGCAGAGCAGGAAAGAGATGTTCAACTAAATTCATAAATCAATCAACCGAAGTGGCTGTTCTCTCTCTCTCTCTCTCTCTCTCTCTCTCTCTCTCTCTCTCTCTCTCACACACACACACACACACACACACACACACACAGAGGCACACAGGTCAGCTTAAGGTGTCCTTCCTCAGGTGCCATCCATTTTAATTTTTGAGACAGGGTCTCTCACTGGGACTTGCAGCTTACCAGTTGGGTCAGCCTGGGAGGCCACTGAGTCTAAGGCCATGGATTTAACTGTCACTGCTTACCTAGTGCTGCGATTATGAGTATGTTTCCACCAAACCTGGCTTTTTAAATTTTTATTTATTTATTTATTTTACAAATATACGTACTCTACCTACATGTATACTTGCATGCCATAAGAGAGCATCAGATCCCTTTATAAAGGGTGGCTGTCAGTCCCCAAACTCAGGACCTCTGGAAGACCAACTTTTAAATGCTGAGCCATCTCTTCAGCCCCCAAACCTGGCTTTTGTTTATAGGTCCTGGGCCTTGAACTCAGATCCTGAGACTTGTAAGGCTAGGGTCAACTTGCAAATTGAATACTACCAACAGAACATTTTCCCTAGCCCCTAAAAGTGTTGCCCCAAAGGTCCAAGCTTTAAGGCTCTTTGCAGAAACAAATGGATAAATTAAGCAATGAGTCATTTTGTACCTTTGAAAGCTCAGCTTTGAAAGGACTTTGGAAATGACAGCAAATGAAGCACAAATTACATTTCTCCTGAAAACTAGTAAATGGATGCCAGGAGAATTATTGCCCCGTTCACTAAACTCAGCTTTCCTTTTCTAGTCTAATCTAGTAAATGAATACATTAGCTTCTAGCCTCTAGCAGAGAACATATTGTTGATGTTCTGATGCAAGCTTGGTTAACAGCCACTGCCTGAAAAGAAAACCAGTGCCCTCAAGATCCCTTAGCAGGAAGTTTTATTTGAAGGGRGAAGGAGAGGCGCACTATATGTCATATCTGTATATTTCTACTGGGTTGCCTCTTCCAGCCTTGATATGAGGGCTTGTGCTTAGTCTCACTACATCTCCTTGTGCCATATTTGAACGATATCACTGGGAAGCCTGCTCTTTTCTGAAGGGAAATGGAGGAGCAGTGAATCTGTGGGAGAGGTGAAGTGGGGGTACTGGGAAGAGTTGAGGGAAGGGAGACTGTGGTAGGGATGAGAAAAGAATAAAGAAAATGGGGGAAAGAAAAAAAGAAAGCATGTTTATAATTCTAGAATTATGTAGTTTCCACACCTGCTATGGGAGAGCAGGGCTCAGTGGCAGAGTAAAGTAATTGAGCCATTGATGTCTTGAAGCAATATTAGTGAGCACAGATTTAAAAATACTCACACTTGCCTTCAGAGAATCTATCTGCTAGGTGAAAATATGGGCTGGTATATAATTATATTACCATATGATCAGTCTCAAAAGCAAAGGGTAGCCAGTGAGGTGATTTGGTGAGTAAAGTCACGTGCAGATCAATCCTGACAACTTGCATTCAATCCCAGAACCCCCCATTAAATAAATAAGGGGAAGCAATGAATGAATGAATGAATGAATGAATGAGCAAAGTATAAGACCAGTGAAGCAAGGTCAAGGAATGATAGGGCCCACTGTCAGTTTTATTAGATTAAAAAATAAGAAGTTGCTAATGTTTGATTACTTTCAGCCCGTAGACATGGTGTGACCAAATGTTCTTGACTATCTACGGTATAGTATGAACAGAGACAATTTCAGGTGGTGAGGTAAAAAAGAAAAAGAGCCATTTTAGATTTTAAACCAAAACTTCAAACCAAGGTTCCTTCAAGGACTGACTAGTGAGACTGTTGTCTGTGTTGAAGAAAAAGAAACTATTGTTTTATGTAGTTACTGTTACTGGGTATATATATGATGTGTGAATAAAATCAGATATAGGCAAGCTCCAGCTTGCATGTGGAGGCCAAAGGAGATTTTTTTCTCGAGATTCATTCACTTCTTTCTACCATATAGGTCCTAGGAATGAAACTTGGGTGTTTAAGCAAGTGCTTTTTTAAACCGCTGAGCCATCTCACCATCTCTATTGCATTTTACAAAGATTTTATTTTTATATTTAATTATATGTGTATGAGTATGTCTGTGTGTAGTCTTGTATATGTACCTACAGAGGATAATAGAGGATGTCAGATCGTCTCCAGCTAGAGTTACAGGAACCCTCCCCCAACGTGGGTTCTAGGGACCCTAACTGCACGCAGGTCCTCTGCAAGAGCAATATGCACACCTAACCACGGAACCACCTCTCCCGTTACCCCCTCTCCTCATTACATCTCTTAGGCAGATGATTAATATAAAAAGACTTTCATCTTGGAAAGAGCACATTTTATTATGTCTCATTTCAAACCAAAAAAAAAAACCTTCACATTTTAGAGTTATATTCTGAAATAGTTTTGGATAAAATCATACAGCCCTGATTGTATTAATCATGTATGTGATTAGCTTCACAATTAGACAGAAAGTGGGTGTGCTGGGGGAAGTAGATTCTCAGAAGAGTTACAGCGCATTGGTAATTGCTGAAGTTGAGACAATGGGTACACAAAGGTTTATTAACCATTTTTTCCTTTTAGTGCATTTTTAAATTTGTCATAATTTTAAAAATGTAAAAATATGCAGAAATACTTGATGGGAGGGAAAGGTGGAAGAGAGGGGAAAGGAAAGGAGGGAGGAAGCAGGGGAGGGAGGGAAGGAAAAATAAAGGAAGGAAGGAAGAAGGAAGAAAGAAGGAAGGAAGAAAGGAAGGGAGGGAGGAAGGGTGGTGGTACATTGTGGATCAATTTTCTGATTGTTGGGAGCTGTATTCACTTGCTATAATAAACTTACCTAAAATTTGTGGATCAAATCAAAACAAACACATTTTTGCATAGTTCTGCAAGCCAAAATTCTAAAACCAAGATGCCAACTCTGACAGACTCTAGAGAGAAAAATCTTCCCTTGCCTCTGCTAGCTTGTAGCTGTTTGTATCTGCTTCCCACTGTCTCTCCCTATGTGTTTCTAGATCCTTCTTTTGTTGTTGATATTCCTGCTGTTGGCTTTTTTTTTTTTTTAGAAGACAGTATTTCTTGTAGCCGAGGCTGCCCTCAAACTCAAATGTAGCTAATGACCTTGAACTTCTGATCTTTTCATCTCCATCCCTTAAGTGTTGTGATTATAAGCCTACGTACTGCCATGCACAGTTCTATGTCCTCTCCAAATGCAGTGTGATATCCTAATATCCTTATATGCTTACATTTGCAAACATCCTTTTTCTAAAGAAAGTCACACTCTAAGGCTTCAGGCAGACATGAATTTGGGGAGACATTAGTTAAGTCACTATGAGGCGCAGGTTAGATGTGAAAATTGAAACTGAACATAGGGGAGGCAATGAAAAAAAGTTAACAGCAGGGAAAGCCAGAACTAAGGAATCCTTCCCGGGGATTCAGCTGAGCTTACACACAGATACATTCACCACAGCCAGTACTCAGTGCTCAAGGTAGTGAGCGAATGAGCGAATGAGCGCAGTGAGCAAGAAAACAGCAGGCAAATGGAACTCTAGAGTGAGACGGAGGCATGGCTTGGCTGGAGAAGGTTTCTAAGGGATCATCAAGTGTCAACAGGCAAAGAAGGAGTAGGAAAGCATTCTCCTCCAGAGGACAGTTAGAAAGAACACATAAAAAATGAAACCCATCCCAACAGCTTTCGAAGAAAATAACCGACTTGGCACTGTCAGAGTCTATAACATAAGGGCAAACAAAAGCAGACACTCAAGTGGGATGCAGGGGCCACATCAAGGATGCCTGTGGAAGCCACATTAGTGACCTGAGACTTACCTGCTGTTTGTGTGGAGATACTTAGGGATTCACGCATCATTCTCATTCATTTTTATGGGTGAGATGTGAACAAATATCTACTCATTCCAGATAGGGAGGACACCAATGAGCAACCAAAGAAACAATTCCACACAAGTCTAGCTATGGGGAGCACTGAGTTTAATTGTTCTTACTTACGGAAGAATGGCCAGTTTATGGGCAGCTACACCTCCTAAGAAAATGTCCCTTCTTGCAGCAACTATTAACTCCTTATATATATCCTTGGGGAGGAAAGGACACCAAATGAGCACCCTATGCACTGCCTTGGGAATTGTTCCTGTGCAGAGCCATCCTCAGGACTTGTTCATCACTTCATGAGCTCTCAATTGTGCCCATGAGGGACTGTTAATGGGCCCCATCTTGTAATGGTCAAGGGCAATGTATTCACAGCTGCCCTAATTTCAAGATGACAAGAGTTTTGTCACACCTGGAAAAGAGAATTTTACAACAGCAGAGGTATAGGATCACCACATTTTCCTCTTAGCTTTAAGGGTGGGTTGGAGACAGACAGGTCTACTAAGATGCATTTTGGGAACTGAACTCAGGACCTCTGGAAGAGCAGTCAGTGTTCTTAACTGCTGAGCCATCACTCCAGCCCCAAAGACTTATTTATTATATATGAGTATACTGTAGCTGTCTTTGGACACACCAGAAGAGGGCATCAGATCTCATTTCTGATGGTTGTGAGCCACTGAGCCACCATGTGGTTGCTGGGATTTGAACTCAGGACCTCTGGAAGAGCAGTCAGTGCTCTTAACCGCTGAGCCATCTCTCCAGCCCCTACATTTTGGATCCAGACAACAGATGCATGGTAGGAGTCACCATGAATCAAAGAGGATGGTATAAAATCTAATACAAAAGCAACAAGATGTGGTGGGTAAAGCTGAGGGAAGATGGGGTATAAAGGGATTGATACACAATGGCAGTGGGGATCTCCTGATGCACCCCTTCTCTGTGGAATCCTACAGAGTTTACACAAATTATAAAACACTGTCAATTTGTATAATACAGCTTGACATTTGAAATTCGACTACTCTTTGACCCACATGTCCTTTTCCAGGACTAGTCCTGCTGAGGGATAAAAGATAAAAAAAAAAACCAGCAAAAGTTGTTTTTTTAAAGTGGTTAAGAATAGGCACTAGAGCACCATTTATAACGTTAAAACATTGGTGAGAATGTAAGCAACCCTCTGAGGTCCACTAGAGAGGCACAGGGAAAACGGAGCCTAAGGGGGCTGGAGGCTGAGGCTGGTCCATCATGTGATTATTCAAAGAGTAGGAAACAAACCTTCTGGGACCAATATGGATGAGAGAGTCCTGTTAGCTGTCTCTCACATTCATACCCTGAGCCTTGCAAAACTGACTGCTCCCTTCATATATCAGACAATATGACACCTTCCAAAACACTGTATGAAGAAAGAAAAGTGGAAAGTTTGTATTGTGAGAAAATCTGCATGCATTCCTATAATTCCCCAACCTTCTCCATCTTTAGTCATCATCAATAATCTTCCCATCATTAAAATTTGTCCCCAAATCAAGCTATTCCAAACCTTGGGGCTTTATCACCCACCCTGAGCAGCCTGCACTCCCCACTTAAGGGTAGACTTTCCTTTTTCACTGTAAGAAAAGCTCTTTATCCTTCCCAGTCCCTTA
>BDUI01024975.1:10656-22365 GCA_002335545.1 Apodemus speciosus | reverse complement strand
ATATATACTGTGTATACATTTATATAGATATATGTATACACACACACATATATATGTATGTATATATGTGTATGTGTGTATGTATATATATGTGTGTGTGTATATATGTGTGTGTGTGTATGTGTGTATGTGTATGTGTGTGTGTGTGTACATATACATTTACAGACAGCAGGCTGGCTTCAGCTATACTAATTTGTTTATAGTGGCTGTAGTTTGCCAATCACTGTTTTGTGGGTACATAAATCTTCAAAAAATTTTTTGGTTCTCCTATTCTCTGTGTGCTTTGGGGAAACTTATTTTTCATGTTATTCATCTCATTGCTGTGATAGTTCATGCTCATTTTTATGAATGCAAATCAATTGTTAAAGGTGATATAAAAATCTAGGTTTTAAAAAACCTATTTCTTAGTATTTTTTTGTTGTTGTTGTGTTGATACGTTTATTTTACTGCGATCTTAGGAGCTGACTCCAAGGTGAGTATCTGACACACTTTCTCTGTCTGAGAAGCCTGCTTAGCAGTCAGGGCTCATTCTGTGCAGCACTGATCTTTGTTCTGTCTTGCCGCTGTCAGGACAAAGAGGATTCTACCTCTCCCTCGGAAGGTTTGAATCTGCTGGCACACACTGACTATACATTAACAGGGGAAGGTTTTATGATGGGCGTGGAGGAAAGGGGTTTCAAAATACTCCCTTTAATGGAGGAGCGAGAAGGAAGGGTGTTAGCAAGTTATAGAATAGTATAGGATTCTTAGAGGAAATCTGGGCATGGGCAGAACAGAGAAAAAGCTGAGACAGAGTTCCTCTGAACTCTGGAGGACTTAGAGCCAGTTGGAGATGTGAAAGCAGAACCACAGTAGGAGCAAAAGTTGTCCTATGCAGGGTATATTATATATACACACATATCTATATGAGTGCCTGTGTGTATATATATATATACACTATATATATATAGTGTATATATATATACACAGTATACACTGTGTATACATTTATATATATATACACTGTGTATACATTTATATAGATATATGTATACACACACATATATATGTATGTATATCTTTCAGGGAATCCCTCTGAACTGCCTTTAGAAGTAGAGGGGGAAACTGATGTGGCATGATGACTAACTAACGTGCTTCTCTTCATTATCAGTGAACTTTTCCTGACTAATGAGAGTTTCAGAAAGGAATCTAAGACAAGTAGCTGCACCTCTTTAGGAAGTATTTCCTTTGGTCAGAAAAGATGATTTTCATGAGGTGGGATGGTGCATATCTTTTCTGGGTCTGGGAAGGGAAAACAAAGGGAGATTAGAGAGACCTGAATTCCAAAATGTGGTTTCTAAGACATTCCAATTTCCTTTAATTCAAAGTCTCAGTATATCAAAGCACCATACCTCTGAAATATCCTTCCCCACCCAGACTCGCACCCCCTACTCCCCCTCACCCCCCAAGCCCTAGACTAGCTATGAGCTTTGTTAAAGCCCATTTCAAAGTCTTTGGGAATCCTTCTTGGGCTGTTCTCATCTCAATCATTTTGTAGAGCTGCTCAATTTTACAGGCACATATTTCTGGGGAACCTGAGGAGGCACACACATCTTTGAGTTGGAAAAGGTCCCACACTCAATTTTGGGTTGTATGGCTGTCATCTTGAAATGAGAACGCATTTATGAATGAGAAGCTCCCACATTTTCACACTTTAGTTGGCCCTTCTCACATGCAAGGAAAAAAAGTTAACCTTTCATATTACACTTGCTGCAGGTTCGAACTGAACAAAACATTTGACAGTAAGAAAACATAAATGACCTTTCTCCCTCTGCGTTCCTCCAAGAAATGTTTCCTGTGTCCTTTCATCTCTTGAGGCTGATTGGCTTGAAGAAAATTAAAGAGAAACCCCTATTTTAAAGTATGTTAGGATTATTGTCATCCCAATTGCAAGAAATAAAATAGCTGAGTTATGGATCCTTTAATATAAACATTAGAGTATTATTGTGCTCTTGCTAGAAATATAAAATACTTGATTTATAAGGTAATTATAACAGTTTTAATGTTGTCAAAATATTAGGATTTTAATACCAAGTCATAATTATATAGTCTTCATAGTTATAAATAATTTAGTTACTTTGTGATCAAAATACAAATATATAGTCTTGAATACTAAATTAAACACTTCCTAGGAATTCTTGCTATTTACACAGAAAGCAAGAGTATAGTGGTTTTAATGTTTCAGAACTCTACTAATGCTGTCTGATACAAAGGAGAATCCATCAATAGTGCATGCCTGGAAAGTCAATGTAGATACAGACTTGACTGGCTATCTTAGAGGAGGGAAGAAATGTTAGTGGTCTGCCTTTGATTTCTAAATCTTATTGATCAATATTCAGGGTCTTTCTTACCTAAAAGTAAGCAGAGAGCCAATGAGATAGCTCATCAGGTAAACACATCTACTGTGCAAGCCCGAGCATAACCTGAGCTGGATCCCCCAGAACCTATGCAAAAATGGAAGGGTCAGCTCAGACTATCGCATGCATGTATGCCTTTCCCCCAACCACACAATAACAAATAATGAGAATAATAATGATGATAATAATAAGACATTTAAATTAAATTCTTAAGTGAGTAGAAAAAAAAACTGCATTCACAAGTTCATGACTAGCCTGGACTACATGAGGCCCTGTGTCTCAAGAACAAATAAATAGCAACAACAAAAATCCTGCTCATTTTACCTCGTTGTCTCTGATTTAAAATTTCCATTAATGATGGATTAATAGTTTTTCATGCACATTATATTGACATGGCCCTTATGACTTTTGTGCAAATGTTTGCTACTTAACTTACAGATTTTGAAAACCCACACTCACTGTGTACCATAACAGAATTCATTTAGAGTTTTTTTTGGGGGGGGTTGTTTGTCTATTGAGACATGTACCTAGTTCACTTCAAACTCACTGTGTAATTGAGACTGTCTTCAAATTCCTGATCATCCTGACACCCCCTTCAAATAMAAGGATTCAAGACAACTATACTGTACCTGAACCAAATTATTTCTTTTTTCTTTCATTTCTTCTTTTTATTTATTAATTCATTCATTCATTTATTTATTTATGTTTTGAAACAGGGTCTCTCTACGTAACTGGCTTTCCTGAAACTTACTCTGTAAACCAGGATGGCCTCAAACATGCAGAAACTGCCTCTGCCTCCTGAGGGGTGGGAATAAAAGGCATGCATCAGTAGCTACTATATCCAGCTCAGAACCCTTTTTTTTCTTTTCTTTTCTTTTTTTTAAGGAAGGACGGTTTATTTAGATTAACAGTTCAAAGTAGGGTTCATAACAGCAGGGAAGGCATGGCAGCAGGAGCTGGAGGTGGCTGTCACATTGCATTCACAGTCAGGAAGCAGAGAGTGACAGGAAGCTGGTGCTCAGCTTATGCTCTACTTGTCATTCACGCTGGGATTCCCACCCGTGGGACAATGCAGTCCACATCCTAGTGGGTCCTCTTACCTAGGTTAACCCAATCCTGAAACCTGCACAGACATGCCCATAGCTTGGTTTCCAAGGTAAGTCTGTCTAGATCATGCCAAGTTGACCGCCAATGTCACTGTCACAGAGCTAGTATTGGATTTTTTTTTCTTCTTAAAATTCAGGGGAAATGTAGGATTGAGAAATAAATTTTATCCAAAGGGCCAATAAAATGTTCTCAGTGGAAGAAAGAAGTTTGTGGTATTTCCATTTTGAGTTGATTTTCCTTCAAACAAAAAGCAAGACCTAGATCATCATCTCTCCTAGGTTTTCCACACCCAGATTTTCTCACCAGGTTTAGCTTCATCTGCACAATTGGGATACAGACATGTGCTGGTAAAGCTGAACACATAAGCTGTTGGCATCAAAGAATGACTACAATCAGGCACATTTAGATTCATCTTTCTAGACAGCTCTAATTCATTATATAAGTCTGTAATTCTCATCTTCAGAGGTTAAATTATGGGAAATACCCCACTCCAGGTAGTGGTGTTGGCTCCAATGTTTATAGTCTGTTAAGGACTACCAGCACCCCAGTCCTTGCCTGTCAGATGCAGCCAACTTAGTGCATCTACCTCGCCCTCTATCTTTGTCAGTGTTTGGTAGTCCAGTGGCTCCCCAATAAATTGGGAATTCTGCTGAGTTATTACTTCAGCACCGATGCTGCTGCTCAGAACTCTTAATGGAGTACCATGAATTTGCCAGCTGTGACAGATAATCAAGAAGCATTCAGCTTTCATAAGAAATGACACAAGGCGAGCAGTTCTTTGCATTGCTTATGTTAGTTCACAGCCGGGGACCAGGGTTCATAACAAAAGACAGACTAGTAAAAGAAAAGCATACACATTTATTTATTTACTTACTTTTTATTTAGTTGTCTATGTAATTTGGATTGACAGTGCTAGAGATTGAACCACAGGCTTTGGGCATATATACTTATGCCCAAACTATCAGTTTCATTGGGCGTGAAAGACTTCATAAGATAATGAAGACCTATAGAAACAGTTAAGATATGTCACTTTGATTTGTGGTGATTAATTTGGGGGTAGGTTTTCAGATAGGATCATGCTACACAGCATGGGCTGGGCTTGCATTTACTATGTAGTCCAGGCTGAATGTTGAGAAGAGATATGCTTCAACATGCCAAGGAGTCTGAATGATATTAATAGCAAATTAATAAAGAGAGTCATAGAGACATACACAATGACATGAAAAGGAGTTAACTAAAATAAAGAGGTAGCTTGGCAAGGCCTATTCAGGCTCTTCTCTGTTATATATGTCTAAGAGAGAAGGATATTCCTTTACACTGGAATGCAGGGAGTGAGTCTCTCATTTGGAGGGTCTTATGACTTGCTTCCTAGGAAGGTCAAATGTTCTTCCCTATTTTTAATGATCTACTTTAAGTAGGGAAGGATACAAGGACAAAGAGATTTATCTTTGCTTGTGACATTTTCTTCACCAAATTCCTGAAGCTTAAAATATTAGTGTGCCAAAGTGTAGTAGAATGCTCTGAGTTCATCCATCAATCCAACTCTTTCCTTAAAATAATTCTTTACCTTTATGTTTGTGTCTGTGTGTGTGTGTGTGTGTGTGTGTGTCTGTGTGTGTGTGTGTTGTCTCTCTCTGTACAGAAGCACTGTAAGGCCTCACAAATGTTAAGTAAGCAGTATACCACTGAGCTATAGCTATGGAAAAATATTCAAAATTATATTTTGTGTGTGTGTGTGTGTGTGTGTGTGTAGAGTGCATGTGTAGGTCATATGACAATATGACAACCTACAGGAGTTTGTTCTCTCCTTCCACTATGTGGGACCCAGGAATTAAATTTAGTTAATATCAGGTTTGGTGACAAGTGCTTTTATACCCTGGGCAATCACACCAGCTTCCCACATCTTTGACAATTCTTTTAGAACCTGTTTAACATACAGACTCTATATGGAGAATCTTTTTAAATACATCAGTGTGTACACACACACACACACACACACACACACACACACACACACACACACCACAACTTGAGATTAATTTAAGGATGTGTCTTCTTTTTTCAATGGAAAAAATTCCCTTAAAAATACATATTCTCATTGCCATAAGAAATTAAAACATTATGAAGTGTATCAAGAGACTATCATGAAAACAGAGTCTGAAACTTAATAGAAACAGATCAATGCCACAATATAGAACATAGAAGCAGAGTAAAACAGTCTAGGGATTTAGTAAATCATAGGGATAAAATGTTATGTCAGCAGAGATAATATAGATTATTCAATAAGTGATATTAGAACAATAAACTACCTGTCTGGTAAAGAGTAAAATTAATTCATTTCTCACTCAGTACAATAAAAATGAGAAGTATTAAAGATTTAAAGAAAGTTTTTTAAGTATATATGCAGGTGGGGGTGGGTTAAAGAACACTCTTGAGTAGGGAAGGTTTTTGTTGCTAAGATGTAGAAACCAGATGCTGATTGAGTGGCTCTCAGCCTTGGTAGCTAAATTAAATGCACCTGAGAAACTTGTAAAATATTCCTATCATTGGAAACCACTCTGGACCAAAATCAATCAGAATCTCTAAGAATAATCAAATAAAACCTTCCTCCCATCCCCTATGTCACTCTGGAAACTGTCTCAGTTCTCTGCCAAGAGTGGCTAACTGCCATTTTTGCTTTGCAGCTGGCACAGTGCACCTTTCTTTCTTGGAGGCTTGTTGCTTTCTTGAACCTTACCTGGAAACAGAAGGACAAGATCCTCTCCACACTCAGAACATCAACAGTGCTTTAATGAGTAGGCATACTGGCAAGAAGCAGAAGGCATACTCATCTGGGTAATTTGAAAAGTGCTTAATGCCAAAATTGACTGCATATGGAATCTTTGATATCTTGAATATAGTGATGATTAGATGAATTTATACTTGTGTATAAAATTTCTACGACTAGGCTGGCAAAATGGTTCAGTGGGTAAGGGTGCTTGCAGCCAAATCACAAGGCCTGAGTTTCAGTCTCTTCAACCTACATGGTAGAAGGAGAAAATGGACTCAGGCAAGTTGTTCTCTGACCACAACAGTGGCATGTGTGTGTGTCATAGGCACGCAAACATACACACACAAAATAAACAGATAAATAAATAAATAAATGTGAAAATCTAGAGGATAATATTAGAAGATGAGTTTACATGGAAACAGGTTAAATTTCAGCAAAATTGGCAGTTAAGTCAATATTATGGTGTCAGTATTAGTTGCCTTACTTGGTAACAGCATCTTGGATATTGATGATGTTGTTGCTGATAATAGAAAAACAGTACCCAGAGACCCTTTGTGCTTCATTTTAAAATTCTTGCTACTATACTATTATTTCAAAATAACATTTTTTGTTAGTATTGGACAATGTAAGTAGAGAGCAAAAGACCAACGACCCGACAACTGGGCCACTCGCCAGCTTTCCCCTCCTGGCCAGAGATGAAAGGAGTAAAGAATAATTGTTAGAATTGTGAGGAAAGAGACAGAATACAGGTTGCATGACACGTGCCATCTGACAAGAGATATGATCTTCAGATGAAGGGTATTCAAAATGCTAGGAAGGCCAAGACACCCTGTTTATTGATAGCAGGCCTTACTTAGTTCCTTGGTTGAAATCGAGCGAAATTAGTTTTTGAGAGCCTAAAAGAAGTTGTAGAGCTTGAGAGAGACACTAAAAGAAAATTTAGGTGGGGTGGAGAAATAGGCTTATGTGAGTGTGGAAGCTGAGAATCCCAGGATCCCCAAGTGACAAGCTGAAGACTGGAGAATTAATTACACACAGCTCTAGAGAGAATCCAAAGGCCCAAGAATTGAGACAGCTAAGGCTATTGCTTCAATTTGGAAGTTGCTGTTTCAAGAAGATCTGATGCTGCTTTTAAGTCCAAAAGCTAGAATAGACTGATGTCTCAGCTCAAAGCAGTAAGGGAAGAGAAGTGTCCTCTTAACCCCACAACAAGAACAACAAAAATGTCAGATTTTATTTTCTTATCCAGGGCCTCAAGTAACTGGCCAAGGAAAACTCACATCAGGAAAGAGAATATGTTTTACCCGGTGCACCAATTCAAGTGTTAATCTTATCTCAAACACCCTCACAGGCACACTTAGAATCATGTTTGACCAAACATTTGCTGGAGTCAAAGCAATAAATAAAATTAACCATCACAATGGTAGACATGTGCCTCTTCAGAATACATAATTGGATGCCCCCTTAGTTGGCTTCACCCATATTAAGGTTGTATGGATAGCGAAGCTCTTGAGCATTGCCATTGGAAGGGGCAGTTGATACTTCCAGATGTTCTTATTTTCTTCCTCTCATGCTGCTCATCCTTCTTCCCACCAGGGTGGAAAGTTAATTGACTTCAAATATATTTTGCCCTGAGTAATAACTTGGAAATGTGCTTGCTGGCCTAAGAAGCTCATCTATGCTTTGGGTTGGCCCCAGTAGGACTGAACTCATACGTGCACATAATATTCTGTCAGCAATCAACCTGATATAAGCCATGTAGGGCTCTAAACTCCAGAAGCAGTGGCTCAGAGAGGTAATACTCTGGGCACTCCTATTGCCATGCTTTTGTAAACCAAGTATTACTTACTTGTTTTTTTTTTTTCTTAAAGAAGATTTGGTAGCTGACTTTGAACTTTATTGTATATGCTTCAAACTGCAACTAACCTATAGCTCTTGATGCTACTACTGTTTTTGTCATCAACAGGCTATTTCTGGGGCTGCCACAAGGACATGAGTTCAGGTACCTAGCCTCAACGTAAAAAAAACTGATGCTGGTGGTATGCATCTATAATCTTAGTGTAGGGAATTAGAAATGGGTGGCTTGCTAGAGCTTGCTGTCCAGCCAGCCTCACTTAACTGGCATGCTTCAGATTTGATGAGAGACTCTATTTCCAAAAATCAAGTAGATATCTGCTGTATGTATAGAAAAATTTTCATTTTGTATATCTGTTTGCTTAATGAACCTACATTTAAAACATACCTACAATATGTTTGAAAGTATGGTCTGCCCTTATCCAAGGTAAAACCCATCCAGCAGAGAAAACAAGCAGGCAGGAAGCCAGCCTATATAGGACTTCCTAGTAGCCCAGGAGAATAGCAAAATCCCATTCAGTCATTGTTTTATTTCAAACCAGTTCTTTACTTTAAAAGCCAAACAAAAACATTAATCAATTTATAAATATAATAGATATTGAAACGTTTTAAATGAGCCAGAGAAACTTACAATAGCAAACTGGGACTGGCTAATCAGTTAAATTTTAAAACAGGGAGGGACAACCTTTGCACGATTCCTGAATATAAAAACCACTGTATAGTAGTAACTCATTGCCTTAGTTAGGGTTTTACTGCTGTGAGCAGACACATGAGCAGGGCAACTCTTATAAAGACAATATTTAATTGGGGCTGGCTTATAGGTTCAGAGGTTCAGTTCATTGTCATCAAGGCAGGAACATGGCAGCTTGCAGGCAGGCATGGTGCAGGAGGAGCTGAGAGATCTATACCTTCTTCTGAAGGCTGCTAGCAGAATACTCACTTCCAGGCAGCTAGGAGGATGGTTTTAAAGCCCACACCCACAATGACCCACCTATTCCAACAGGGCCACACCTAATAGTGCCACTCCCTGGGACAAGCATATACAAACCATCACTCATCTTCCATAATATTCCATCTTACCACACTGCAGAAGGACAATCTCCTGCTGGCCTTGGAGAAGAGCAAACAGAGATGTGAACTGCCCATGGAGAGGGCCATGTGGTAAGCAACTGAAGAGTTCTCCAGATGGCAGCCAATAAGAAACTGATGGCCCCGGGTACTATAACCACCAACCCCTGGGTTCTGCTAGTCATCCATGAATTTGAAGTAGGATCTACACCCGAGAGACGATTGCAGCACTAACAGACACCTGAATTACAGCCCCTTAAGACTGAACTCTCAAGGCCAGCCTGGTCTACATAGTTCCAGAACGGCCTGAGCTACATCCTGAAACCCTACCTCAAAAAAGCAAAAGCAACAACAAAACACTGACCTCAGAAGATTCTGCTAGGAAATAGCTGGCTTCCTAACCCAGGAAACAGAAGCCACAGATGTGGATGGAGATGGGGAGCAGGGGTGTAATTATCCTGTGTTTGTGATATTTGGTTACCCAGTAATAAAAAGACTAATCTACAATCTATCCCTGGTTTCTTCCTTAATCTTAAATGGAATTCTTTCCAGTATAATCCCGGACTCACACACACACACACACACACACACACACACACACACACACACACACACCTCAATGTGTTATTAAGCTCAGAGACACACTGAACAATCACTTCAGCTATACAATTCTTTGAGCTTCTCACACCCCTACGTTTCCTAGCAAACATTCTTACTACCACGGAAATGTTTTCATCAGGACCTTGCTGAGCAAAGTTAATACCTAGGTTTCGGAGTTCCTCTATCAGAATGGAATTTTTAAGTTTTCTCTATGTATGCTGTCTGTTTTTATGTTACTCTTGGGTTTCGTGGAGGCAAGTAATGTCTAAAATAACCTATACTGATGCTAAGTAAATAGGTCTGTGCTATTCATTTTCACTGAAGACTGGGGTTAATCTAACACATTGTTTGACACAGACCAGGGACATAATAACGTTAGTATAGAGTTTCTTAAGAGGTAAAATAATGAGATAAATGAGGTCTCCCATAAATCATGTGCTGAAGTGACAAGCCAGCCAGAGGGGAGGAATTATAGAGGAACACATCTGTAATAACTGGATGGAACATGTATAGAACTCCCAGTGTGTGTGTGTGTGTGTGTGTGTGTGTGTGTGTGTGTGTGTGTGTCACCGATTTTAATTAGGAATGAATGCATGAGCATGAGTGGGAGGTTATTTATTGGAACTTCTTCCCAGTTACATCACTGAAGAAACTGGCACCTCTTCCCTAAGCCACCATCAAGTGTCGACAATCCCTCAGGAAGGAATGGGTCCTCACGAACCCTGTCCCTTTCTATGATGAAATACTGGCATTCCTAGTCTTGTGCAGGCCTTGTGCGAGTAACTGCAGCTACAGTGAGTTCTTAAGTACAATAACTACATCACATTCAAAAGATGCCTTTTGGAACACATTTTCCCATTCTCTAGCTTTTATCTGCTTTCTACCTCTTCTTCCATGATGTTCCCCGAACTTTGAAGAGATTGGTAGAGATGACCCAATCAGGAAAGAGCACTCTACCATCCCTTATTCTTAGCATTTTGACCAATTATGAGTCTCTGCACTAACTGTCATCTCTTCCAATAAAATGCTTCTTGGATGAAGGGTGAGAGCAACATACATCTTTGGATATAGAGATTAGTATTTAGAAGGGAGATTGGCCACAGGTTCATTTTTCAAAATGACCACAGTGTGCTTCCTCCTGGGCCTTAAGATCTTCCCAGCCATCAGCTCTTGACCAGGTTTATAGTATTAGACATGTCTTCTGCTCCCTGTGGAGTAGGCCTTGAATCCAATGAGAAAGTGGTTGTGTACCTCCACATCACTCATACATACCACTAATGCACCAATGGGCAATTCTTGCTAAGCCTTTGATTATTTTAGCAATTAGAGTCCTCAGCTGGGAAAGAGTGTTGATAACTTTCCTCCCCCAGCAGCCTGCATAGCTCTTTTCACTACTATGGAAGCTAGCCAGCAAGGAGGAAGCTTCTAATTCAGTTCTAGCTTGATTTCTCCATGTCCTGTGACCCAACTATGTGGTGTCTTCCGTGATAGGGCCTTATCATCAGTTCTAGTGGGAAACTGATCGTAGTAGCAATAGCCTTCAGTGTTTTGGGGGGCCTCTAGGGTCTATCTCTAGGGTCTAACAATATTTAGTTGTCCACATCTGGCACCGGAATTTTTTAATCCCCTTGGAAAGAAATATTAGAGTATTAACTAGCAGTTATATTACATTTACCATCTCTTACACTTCAATTTTGTTCAGTTTATCCTAAATCATCTGAATAAATTACCCGAATCTATTCCAATACTCTCTGCATTCTCAATATACATGGGTGATCAAATCTCAATATGGTTTGAAGCTTCAATTTGCAGAACAAAAGTCTGCTTCCTCAGAAATCTTATATTCTCTTTTTTTTATTGGATATATTCTTTATTTACATTTCATTTCCCTTTTTCCTGGTTTCCCCGCCCCCC
>BDUI01024969.1:6523-26200 GCA_002335545.1 Apodemus speciosus | reverse complement strand
CAGTGCAGGGGAATACTAGAACAGGGAAGTGGGAAGGGGTGAATGGGGGAACAAGGGGAGGGAAAAAGACATATGGGACATCTGGGGGGCAGGGAATCCAGAAAAAGGGAAATGAAATGTAAATAAAGAATATATCCAATAAAAAAAAGAAAAGAAGAATCTCCACTGTAATTTATTTATGTATTTATGTATTTATTTATTTATTTATTCATTCCAATATTGGTGATRCATTTCAAGGTTTCACATACAATTTTGTAAATTTATACAGACATTGTTAGTCAAGAGTGATCACACTGTCTTTATGACTTCCAATTCACTTATGCAAAATACTCAGAACCATAAGATTCTATTATATAATATGATAAACTTAATATGACATAATATTATATTATAATTTGGCCAACCCCTGGCAATATCTATAGATGTCAAGATATAATAAGTGAGTAGTTTCTGAGAATAGGTTGTAATCATGAATAATTTGTCATTACTTTTTCCTGAGAATGCTTTTATAATATCCGTATTTCCAGTGGTATCTCCTACAAAAATACAAATAGTTACAGCATCTCCCATTTTAGATCAATGTTTCTCACATGGTGATGGTACTGGGCAGGAGACTTGTACAGTCTAGAGACATCTTTGGCAGTATAATAAAGGAGCGTCCCTGGTATTTAGCACATAGTTACTATGAAGCAAATCACAATTTTCCAGGACAGTGTCCCTCAATAAAAGAAGGAACTATGCTGAAGAACCTGTCGGCTAATACATAAAACTTATACAAAAAAGTTCTAGGCACAATATAAATGCTTGATTATGTCAGCCATTATTGTTGTTAGTGTAAAAGAAAATGTCAAGAAACAAAATGCCCGTTACAGACAAGTGAAAAGACTTTATGTGACCAGTCACAAGATGAATTTTTATCTTTAGGCATGAGGAATCTTGCACTCTTTCCACCGAAAACAGAGATAAGAGTTTGTGGACATAGTGGCCATGTCAGAAACTCATAACRAATATTACAGACAGGTGGTTTTCTTGAGCTTCACAAATATGTAATGCTATTTCTATGCCCTTATTTGGTTTTTAGTTTGTATGTGTTATCTAAGTAGGACAGAAAAATTTAATGTGACACTCATAAAACACAAAGACTAAACAATAGACTCTGTTCATTGATAGACTGATGGACAAGTGGGACCATTGTGACAGAAGGCGTGTAAGCAGACAAGTGAATTCCATGGGAAGCATTGTAGAACTTCAGCTTAACATTGAAGCTCTGTGGCTTTTTTTTGTTGTTATTCATCACTGTTCCTATAAATATTCATGAATTTCTCCAATTACCAACAGAAATAGCAGTATCCATAGGAAACTACTTTGTTGCAAATGACCAAGGTTAAGAAGTACAAGAGGAGAGAGTACAGACATTTTTCAACAGGGTCTTATTCTGTCTATACCAACAAATGTGTATATAATGTACTATCTGACAAGAATTTTCTTTACACTCTTTACAATGTTAGCGATTATCTTATGGAAAATATGAATCTGTCAGGGGTAATCAGGACCTAACAATTTTAGATCCTTTATTGAGGGAGTTCATCACTGATCCTTTCCAATTTGTGCAAGAATTCTATGACAGCCATGGTTTTGTATTATTTACCCAAATAAACAATGTTCTTGTGAAAGAAATAGGCAGTTTTATTAATGAAAAATGTAAATTCCAATTTTATGTGTTATTCATGAATGTTCTGATGCAGTTGTTATTTTGGAGTGCTCAGCTATGAAAAGAGTCTTCAGCAATGAAGTTGCATGTTGACTATTCAATGTCAGAAATAACGATCTAGCTGCACTGCAATTTTTTGCTGAATGATATCTATTATAACTCATTTTCAGAAGAATATTTGTGTTGTCAAATGATTTTAAACTAAATATCTAGTATTGCCTGTTTTTGTATAATCTAATGATAAGCATCCAGAAAGCTGTCCTATTAAGATTGCTAAATCAAATTTTGTACATTTATTTGCAAAATAAACTAGCATTGACATATTTATCCAAAATCTCTATCCATTGTTGTTGGCATGTGAATACAATATGTGAATGCTTTTCTTACTTTCAGACTTTACTCAGTTCACATTCACTAATAGCTGGGTTTATTTAAACCCATAATAATGATAATGTTATTTTCACATGAACCCTGAAATATAAATAAATTATACGAAGTGACAGAGATCCTTTAGGATTATTTGGCTATATTTTTGTCTCTCTTGGCTAAGAAAATTGATGTACTTAAATTGTAGTTCACCTATAGACATATGCCCAACAGCAAATAAGCTTTTTGGTTTAATATAAATCATTACAAAAGCTCTATATTGTATTTATTTAATTGCCTTAGCAGAACAAAAAATATGTTTGAATAATATTTTCCATCTACTTTCTGTTAAAAAAAAATCACAGGCCTTGATTTTTCTTGCAGATTCCAAAGGTTAATGATTGTTTACTAGTTCCTGGGTATTTATTTTATGAAATTGTAAATTAATGACAAACACAGAGTTGTAGACCAAGCTTATGATGACTGGAAGTGAGACCTTTCCTTTCCACTTACCTTCTATGAAAGCAGAAATAGTTGAGTGGAAACAGCGACTCTGTTTTAGACCTGTAAAACCTGGAAAGCCAGTAAGTAAGAAACCTTCAAGTGTTGTGATTTTTAACTTACCCAACACTTAGTATAAACTGATGATGCTTCATAAGTGAAGCATAAGACCACATAGAGTGTCATGTGGTCTGTGAATTATATCTTGGGTATTCTGAGCTTTTGGGCTAATATCTACTTATCAATGAATGCATACCATGTGTGTTATTTTGTGATTGGATCACATTACTCAGGATGATATTTTCTAGTTCCATCCATTGGCCTGAGAATTTCATGAATTCAATGTTTTTAATAGCTGAGTAATACTCCATTATGTAGATGTAGCACATTTTCTGTAACCATTTCTCTGTTTAGGAACATCTGGGTTTTTTCCAGCCTCTAGCTATTATAAATAAGGCTGCTATGAACATAGTGGAGCATCTTAGAAGGGAGATCAAACACCCATGGCTCACAGCCAACTGACTGTGGACTGACCATAGGGTCCCCAATGGAGGAGCTATAGAAAGGATCCAAGGAGCTGAAGAGGTTTGTAACCCCATAGGAGGAACAATAATATGTACCAACCAGTACCCCCAGAGCTCCAAGGGACTAAACCATTAACCAAAGGGTAAACTTGGAGAGACCCATGCCTTCAGCTACAATGTAGCAGAGGATGGCTTTTTCAGACATCAATGAGAGGAGAGGCCATTGGTCCAGTAAAGRCTAGATGCCCCACTGTAGGGGAATATCTGGTGTGGTGGAAGTAGGAGATAGGACATCCTGTTGGAGATGGGGGAGGAGGAAAAGGGTGAGGAACTGTGCACAGGGTGGAGGATAATGGCTGGACTGTTAAAATATTAAATAATAACAATAATAGTAATATAATAATAATAATAAAAGTATATATGTATATAATCTCTCTCTTTCTGTGTGTGTGTGTGTGTGTGTGTGTGTGTGTGTAGGTACCTATAGAAGCAAAAATAGGCCTTTGAATCCCTTGGACAGACATTAGTGAGCCACCAGTCATAGAAGTTGGTATATGAAATCTGATTTTTTGATAATAAATAAAGAGCTTCTTATTGCTAAGCCATGTCTTCAGTTTGTCACTAGGTATTTCACAAGGACAATACATATACTGGTTAGAGCTATTCAGTAATTCCCAAATGCATTATAAATCATACCTACTTAGACACAGTTTTAATTATAATACTACATTAGAAAATAAACTTACTTTTATCTTAATATCCTGCCAATAGAGGACTTTCAAATACAGGCAACCTTTCGGATAATCCCTAAAAGAGCATGTTGCCAAGCCAGAGTCATCCAACCATAAGATGCCAGCTTGTTAAAGTTACAATGACACTCTCAATGCTTTAAACCTGAAATCCTATTTGATTTCCACTGGGAGGCTGTCATGTGAATTACTCTTAATTAGCTATGGAGCAATCTGGAAAGAAAAGAAACCCTAAAACTACTGTTTTGTTTATGCAACAATTGCAATTTGATGTTTTTTAAAATATAGTTTGTTAGGTTTATTTATTTTAGAAGTTAATTTTCTGTCATATGCATTTGTGTTTGTGTATATGATATATGTTTGGGAGTACCTGTGTATTTCAGAAGAAGTGTTATATTCCCACTCTCCCCCCACCCCTGAATTAATACTTGTAGCAAGCCTCCTGATATTGATGCTAGAACCAAACATAGGTCATCTGGAAAAACAGCAAATGTTCTTGCCAGCAGATCCATCTCACATGTTCCAACATACATGTATGCTTCATTGTAAACATATATGAAAGGAAAAGCCATCCAGAGATCACTCTACCTTGGGATCCATTGGATCTGCAGATACAAACCCCTGACACTATTGCTGATGCCAAGAAGTATTCCCAGACAGGATCCTAGTATAGCTGTCCTCTGAGTGGCTCTGTCAGCCTCTAAGACAGATGCAGATACTAACAGCCAACCATCAGACTGAACATGGAGATCCCAATGGAAGAGTTAGGAAAAGGCCTGAAAGAACTGAAAGGGATTGCAACCACACAGAGAAGAACGATACCAACCAATCAGATTGCACAGAGCTCCCAGGGACTGAAAAATCGAAAAAGAATATACATGGATGGGTCAATGGCTCCAGTTTCATATGTAGCAGAGGACTACATTATCTGGCATCAATGGGAGTGGAGACAATTCATTCTGTGGAGGCTCCATGTGCCAGCGTAGAGGGAAGCTGGAGGGTGAGGCAGGAGTGTGTGGGCGGGAGGGGGAACACCCTCATAGAGGCCAAGGGAATGTGGGATGGGTTTTGTCAAAGGGATACTGGGAATGAGGGACAACATTTGAAATGTAAACAAATGACCAATACAAAAAGAAATTCTCAAAAATAAACAAAGATTTTTTTAATTATGTAAGATAAGTAGTTTATTAATGAGATGGATATGGAGCATTTTCATTCAATTTTAAATATTGTTAGAAATTTCACTTATAAAAATACCAAAAAATTTCAATATTTTCTTATTCTTTGTATTTTGGAACATCAGCATTTGGCTCATTAATGTATAATATTTAATATAGTATACATTATAATTATGTTCTCAGACAGTAATTTATATATTTGGAGGTAAAACTGAAACATTCACAGATGCTATTGTGATAATTAAGTTATAACAAATACTGAGTTCCTATTGGAAGTATTTTAAGATTACTATTGATGGACTATGTTAAAGCCAAAGAAAAGACACAGCTTTGTCTCAAGGAATGCGTGAGATTACGAACAAGATTCCTTTTCTCTTTTTAGTAACAAAGCATAGAGGCACAGAGGATGGCATCCTTGTCTTACACTGAGAAATAATTCCTACACGAAAAATAAAAGCGACTCATAGGAGAAAGAAAACCTACATATAATAATTACACAATCTTATCTTGAAAATAAAACAGTTCATTATAAGGCAATTTCATTACATTTGCATGGCTTGGTTTACCATGTGTCTTTATGCTCTATGCTCTATACATGTTCTATGGGCTCATGTGATCCCTTATTCTCAATATGCACAGACTGAACCATTTCTGAAAAATGTAAGTTGACAGTGAATAGCATGACAATATGCCTGTACTCATGTACACACACACACACACACACACACACACACACACAGAGACCTCATTATGTTAAATATTAGAGACATTAGTTTGTCATCACCACAGTAACAAATGCTTTATGTAAACAATTGGAAAGGGTTATCATTCAATCAAGTCTGAGACCACATGTGAGATATAAAGACTTTAGCTCTCAAGTAAAAAATAAATCCCCTGAAACATAGCTACAAAAAATTTCCATGTACTTGGTTTATTACAAAAGGGATCAGAAGGGTTTAATTTTGTTTCATATGGGCATTGCGAAGAGGTTATTTGTTCTAGGATCATTGTATGACACAATTTTATAATCTTCAGCATATTGCCATGAAACTTGTCCCCAAACTAGGCCTTTATCCTTTGAGTAAATATTAAATTTGATAATCATATACAATTGCATTGTATTTTGTCCAAACATAGTTTAACTACTGATTTAAAAGTTCCAAGGTTCTCTGTTTTTTGTAAGAAAGATGAAATGTTCTGATCTTATTTTCAGTACACAATCAACATGTTACCCTACATCTGATAGAAAAATCTAAAAACAAAACAAAGAAGAATATAAAATAACCTCTAAAGATTAATTGTCCAGAAATACTTATTTCAAAATCGCAAAGTCATGAAGGTAAGCAAAATGTAACCTCACTAGAAGCCAGAATATGATTTGTTTTACTGCTCTATCCCAAGTGCCTATAAATATACTAGGTTAAATACAAATAGTTAAAAACACACAAAAAAAGATAATTATATGAAATGTTATTCTGAACTTAGATAAGAATGGACTCTACATAGATTGTGTGAAAATTCCTTGGTGTTAAAGTTTCCCAAAAGTGATATAGGTAGGCATGGAATTTACATAGATTGTGTGAAAATTCCTTTTTATTAGAAATTACCAAAAGTTTTATAAGTAGGAATGGATTCTATTTAGAATGTCTGAAAATTCATTGATATTAACAGTTACTAAAGGTTTTATCCCTCCTGCAAAGACAGCATCTTGATCAGAAATTGGTTAGTAGCCAAATTGACATGAAACTCAACAATAACATGTTCTCGGTGGAATCATAGAGTCTCGAAGCTCAACTAAATTTTTAAAAAGTCACATTACTATGACATGAATAAAAAGATCATATTCATCTTTCACATCCTTTATTAACCCAGGTGTTTAAGAGGAGAGAGCATACAGGTGCAAGTGTGACCATGGGAAAGCAATCACTGTAAAGGAACGGGAAACTCTGAACTGTACTGGTGTGGATCATAGAACTCTTAGAAAAGGAATTAGAGAGGAAGTTAGAGGTCATTTACTCTAATCTTATATCTGAGGAAATGATTCTTTCTTCAATTATAATACACACAATTGCAATACGTTTTCATTTATCTGGAGTCTGAGTTACTGGAAAGCTCAGTGCACTAATTTATCTTCCCACTTGACTTTTATGAGAAAAAACGAAATTACAAATAATAGGAAGGATGGTTAATACATTTGAAGATGACTCTAGGGTACTCCCAGAAACTGAAGTAGTTTTCAGTCATCAGAAGAAGATACAATTATCTTCGGTCGCATTTTAGTGCTAATTTCAGGCTTTCTAAGCAGGCAGGAAAACTCCTGCTTGTGTGGATGTTCACTGTTAAGGGATTAGCCATATGATGCTAGTGTTAGACACAGAGAGAAGAAYTCAGAACTAATGCTGGAGTCCACAGAAGTGAGCAAGAGGCAAGCGGAGCTGGCACGTGGAAGCATTAAGTCCTACAAGCTTGGAGGCCTAAAAGAAGTCAGGAAAATCTGTTTTTCCAATGGATTAGAGTTTTAAAAATCCAGTCACAGATTTGGGAGAAGGCAGATTTGGAAAATCTTAAAGACTCATCTGAAATTTCTGATTCTGAAGTGCACTATGACATGAGTCAGTGTCCCCAGTCTGCCCCCCTCCCCACTTCCTCTGAGATGCAGAAGTACACAGTTGCACTAGAAGACATTTCCTTTCAAAGCTTCCGAAAGGCACATCATGGTGACCAAGGCATCCTTAACCGGGTATCTGTTTCTTGAAATCTACCTTATCTAATAAAGTGTACATAGTAAAATCTGCCATTTAAGGTACCAATGATAGGAAAAAAGACACTTTGATGACTAATCCCAACATTCTTAGGATGCAAAATTACAGCTGCCGGCTGCTAAAATTCCTTCCTATGATGTGTGCCAATGTGATCTCTTTAGAAGTTGCTTATGAAAGAATCTGTTTTTCAAGAAATGGCAGTCCTCACCTGTGACCCCAGAACTCTGGCAACTGAGGTAGATTTTTTAAAATTACCCATTCTGAAGACAGTCTGGGCTGCAGAAAGAGAGCCAAACTATCTAAAGGAGTTCAAAGGCAGCACGTTCTTTTAAGGTTTAAAAGGTTGAGACCCAGTCACACCTTTGTTTCTCATATACCTTTTCTTGTCCAATAATCTCTCCCAGAATTCCTCATGTGACCGCTTGTTGCACTACCTCTCCCTACCCATCTTCACGTTGTTCTCTTGCTCACCCTGCTCTGTTTCCATCTCTTATGTTTCCCACTTTATAAACTGTTTAAATATGGTGCATAGGTATATATATCAGAATAAACTCTACCACCATGCTAAATGTTAGCTACCGAGGCTCCCCGCATGCCATGAGAATTATTCAGCACATTTATTTAATATACTCTTAAGCAGTAGTCATTACTACTTGCTAAGAACAGGTAAAGCTATTAAGAGGATCTCACAACAAAATAACCCTTAACACATCTAAGCAATTAAAGAGGTTGTAGTCGAACATGTGAAGCTTCAAATCCCCAATCCTCATTTTGTGAAAGAAGAGCCATTCGGGTGTTGTTTTCTCCTCTTACAGGGTCACCTAGTACTTGTCACAGCTCACTATTACCTAAACTGATGCTATAACGTGCTTAGCTTATGACCTGGAAAGCAAGCATAGCGTATTCTCCAAACTTGAGTCACTTAAATCATGCTTRTAAAATGAAGTATCATTTAAATATTAATTTCTGGAGAACTTATTTTTTTATTTTGGAGTACAGTATTTACATAATTCCCTATGTCCTCTCATGCCTTCAACTCCTTCCACATTCTGCCAAGTTCTCAAGACTCATGGGCTCTTACTTTTCTCTGCTTTGGTTATTAATGTCATATACACACATATTAACAAATACAGAATTATAGTTTTAGTACAGTTCACATTTATAACTACTTAATTTCAGATAATCTATCAGTAGCCTCATCTCTGGAGAAGATTGATTTTTCTCATCAACCATCATCCTGCCTTTATGCTTTATTTAGACCTGGGGCTTCTTTAAATTTTCGTAGATATTGACATGTCAGTGAGTACTATTTTTCAGGTCTTATTTAGAATCTTATTTAATCTATTTCTGAGCGTGAGTACAGCTTCCCCATAATATATAGAAGAAATCAGCTCACAGCAAATGTCTTCTGGCTCATACATCCACTATCCACCCCAACCCATGGCATGATGTGATGTCCCCTGAGCCTTAGTTACAACAGTTGTGTTGTAGGTGTATCAGTTGAGGCTGGGCATCTATGTTCAGTTGATCTCTGTATTTTGCCCAGTTGTGGCTTTCTCTAATGATCTCGGTCTGTTGCAAACAACAAGTCTTTTAATGAATAGTGAGAAATACAATTAAATTGTGGGTACAAAGATAGGTCTTTAGAATTCAGTTAGAAATCACACTGGTTTGGGAAGCATCAATTATAAGTTCTCCACTAGAGATTTGAACTTTGGCATCCACAGGGACCAAGCAGACTAGCAGTACCTGGCATTAATTCTTTCCTACCAGGTAGGCCTTAAGTCCCTTAGATTGTTATTGATCATCCCTACACTGTAAGTTCCATTATTACACCTTTGGAGATGTTTTGCCATGTTGGTCATTATGTTTCACAGGCTTTACAGCTGAGTGTAACAGCTGTAAAGTGGGCAGGCCTATTGACGGCTTTCTGTTTGTTGGCAGCTGGCATATTCTCTTCCATCTCTATGAGAACTAGCTCTCAGAGCGAAGGTTTCAAGGGCATTTGCAGCTAGGTTCTTCCTAATGTTGTTTCTGAAGTGTGGAATGCCTTCGGCAATGAGGGTCGTTCCTCAATTTCTGGGAGGCAACCAAGAACTATAGCGATGGTCTATATTGATTTGGGTGTCTCATAGACCACTCTATTAATAACCTAAAAGAACTTTACCCTGACTAGCACTTCATTTTTGTTTGGGCTTTGTTAGCTAATAAATGGTTTTAAAAAGAGCATTTCATAATCTAAGGCATAATTTCACACACACACATATGTGTATATATATGCATGTATTAATGTATAGTTTATTTTATATATGCACATATAAATACATATATACATATGTATATATGTGTTTGTGTGTAGATATATGTATATACAAATACACTCTAATGCATACATATTATTTCATTAATTTATTATTCATTTATTCACTTTTCAGTGTATCCCTCTCCTTCCTCTCCCCCCAGATCCCCTCTTATAAATCCCTCCCCCATTAACCCCTCCTCTTCTTCTCAGAGAAGGAGACGTCACACAATTGTACCAACTTGCCCTAACACATCAACAATAGAGCAATGCACATTCTCTCCCACTGATGCCAGACAAAACAGCTTAGCTATGAGAAGGACATGAAATAGAGTCAGAGACATCCCCTGCTCTAATTGTTAGGGGACACATATGAAGATAAAGATGCATGTCTGCCACAAGTGAGTAGAAGGCTGGGTGTAGCCCATACTTGCTCTTTGGTTGGTGGTTTAGTCTCTGTGAGTCCCCATGGGCCCTGGTTAGTTGACTATGTTGGTCATCTTGTGGTGTCGTTGACCTCTCCTGCTCCCTCAATTGCTCACCCCTCAAACTCCTCCACCAGACTCCCTGAGTTCCATGTAATGTTTGACTGGTGGATGAAACCTCTCAGGAGACAGTTGTACTAGGCTCTTTTCTGTAAGCACAGCAGAGTACCATTATAGAGTTGGAGTTTTTCTCTCTCCCATAGGATGTGTCTCAAGTTGGGCCAGTCATTGATTGACTGTCTTTCAATCTTTGCTCCATTTTTATCCCTGCACATCTTGTAGGCATGACTAATTTAGGATAGAAGGATTTTTGAGTGGGTTGATGTTCCCCTCCCTCCACTGGGATGAGCCAGAAATCTGGGATGGGGGAGGAGCCTAGGAGTCCATGAGGTGACCCTAGCTGAGACTCCTAGCAGAGGGAGATATGGACACTGAAGTGGCCATCTCCTGGAGCCAGGCAGGACTCCATATATACACATTTTAAGTGAACATAAAATAATATGAATCCGTAATGGTATTTTCAACATTCTTAGTGTTACTTTATCCCTTTTTCCTGTCTCTCCACTTTCCCCCATTTTCCATTTCCATTATAAGACAGCTCTTGTCTTATAAAGTACTTTTTAAAAGTCATTGCCAAGCATGTATTTCCAAAAGGTTTGTAGGCTTTGATTGCAAATGAATTTCTGATTTTATATACTACATTGACCTTTGTTAGTTTTCCTTCACTATAATTTACTCATATGTAAAGTAAGAAACCAAAAACAATGTTCTATGACTGTGTAGAGTTCAAAGAACTGAATTTTAAGTGTAAATTATATTTTAAAAGCACCTCCTTGTTTTCTACTCATAACCCTGCAAATACCCACCTACACAATTAGCCTATGATTTACTTAGACTTCGTTTTCCTGATGGTTGCCTGAAACACTGTACGCATTCAATTTCACATTCAAATTTCCCAGTTTTAAAATGTTGAGTATTCAGTGAACTATTGAAATTCATTTTCATAAATAATTTACAGTATATAAAAATGGTCATTAATTTACAATCTTTCCCTTATACATCTCTAAGTTTGTTATTGTATTTTTATTTTACCATTTTTATGAAGTCAATCAGGGTAGTTTCTTTTGGGATGATACATAGCACATTATTTGCCTTTCCAAAACATTGTGAGTAGAAGGCTAGGTCTAGTCACAATTCCATTTGTGACTTAGATTCTGGAAGACTTATATTCTAGAAACACAAAGGCATAAAAAAATATCATTACATTTCATCACTATTTAAGGCTTTCAGGTATTTAGTATAGCATTTGTATTTCTATGTATAATAAAATCATTTTGGAATATGCAAAATATAAGGAACAATGTGTACTCTTGAAGAGTTAAAAATGGGGAGGAGCTAGCTGAGCTGTCTTCAAAATTTATTTTAGCACGTGTCTGCGGAAGGGTGTGCCTTTGAAGGGTGCAGTTTGTTCTTGGCTCATCAAATAAAAGTATCTTCAACACCAACTACGCCATGATATTATAGTACCTATTTATCTATTAAACTTATAAATACCAAGATTATGTCATTTATTCTACAGTTACGTTTAGTTGTTGGCTCCAAATAGATCTAAATATATTTGTATGATTATATGTATGTGTGTGTTGAATACATGTTTGTGCACAAGTATATGAAGAGTAAGAGACCTAGTATCCTCACTTGCTTTCTGTCTTAGTTCCTCAGGTCAGGCTATCTTAATGAACCTGGAGGTTGCTGCTTTTTATCTGGTAGGTTATTGCATAGAAAGCTTGAGTGATCTTTGTGCGTCTGCCTTCCTCCCTGATAAGACTAGGGTTACAAAGAATGCATAGTCATGCAAGGTTTACAGAGCCATCTGACCAACCCCTAATCGATATTTTAAAAGTAACATTTGAGTTAGGTTTCAATGATAAGCAATATTTTCAAGGGATGACATGGAAGTTTCACTCAATATGTAATAGAAATGTTGTGGCAGAGGTGATGGTATGAAGGATGGCATTCCTTTAAGATTCTGGCAGGGAGAAAAAAGTCTTAGAAGCAATAGCAATTCTATCTGAGTATGGGAAATATGATAATATAGGAGGAATGTAAATTAAATATAGAGGATATGAAAGAAGAATTTTTACTGTAATGAGAACACTTGCAAATGCTGCAAAGAACGAAGCACTAAAAGCTTAGCTTACCTGACAAGGTGTGACAGTCTAATCCCTGTGAGGACTTTGAAGAGGTCACCAAAGCTGTCTGAAGCCAGAGAACTGTGACTCCTGAGCCCTAGAATCAATTCCCTCTGGGTTTCTTGGCTGCCAAGGGAGATTCTGCTTAAACAGCCTGCAAGAAATCTTTCTTAACATATGGGGCTGTAAAGTGACAGAACATGTGGTCAGGTCTCCCATTATAACTGTCTCCCAAGTGAAGGAAAGTGTGCAGATTCTTTCTAGCCTTGTCATTGTCAAGATCTGTCCAGAAGCTTCCAGATAAAATAGTTAACTTCAGTAACTTTGTCCTTAAGAAGGTGAAGCAGAAGATGGAGTTTCTGTCTTAATGTGTGGCAGAGAAATGAAGAGGTGAATTTTCAGTTTGTTTTTAAACAAGGCTGTCTCATGCAGTGAGAAATGAAGCATCAAATACATTTATATGACAACTAGTATGTACTTAGCCAGAAAGTAAGATGACAGTTTCAAGAAGAGAAACTATCTCAAGAGTTAGTCAGAATAGTGTCTTTAGCCTTCACAAGAACTCCTAAGCTACATATGACTGCTCCTTTCTTTCCCATTTTCTGAGTTTTTACTTGCTAAATCTATTATAGCTGTATACCTTATTCAGTACATTTAAAACCTATTCTGAGAACTCTTTAGAACCCTCTCAGAATTTCACCCATAACTATTCAACAATTCCCTAAATTGTCTTGAATCTTCTACCAGAAAATTATTATTATATTCAGAACATCAATTTGAGAATATTTTACCAAACTGCTAACTGAACCTAATGTTAAATTAGACTTCAATGTCTTCTTCTGTCTGCCTGATATCCTAGATTAATGCGCTATATAAAGTTTGTAAATGTAACCATGTTTCTTCTTTAAAAGTYATTAAAAGTGTTTTAATAAACATTGAAATGATCAATGTGTTAATTTGTTCCAGATAATGTTTATCAAATATTTAGGAAGAGAAAATAAAATACTGTATGGCAAAAAATCCAATTCAAAGAGGTAATTCTTATCGGGAAGAGATTTGCTTAATAGGCATAGAATTTCCACACTAACAGCTTTTTAAAATACAAATGGGAAAAGAGGCAAGATTTAGATTAAATAAAAGTTAATGCAACATTAGGTTTGCAATTTTAATGTAATAATGAGAATTTGAGGTTTACATTACAAAGAGAAATCCAAATTATATTCTTTCATTGTGTGGGATTGTTCACGCACATTTTAAATTTATAGAATTATTGCTAATAATAATATTTTTCATTTTTAAAAGTATGATTTACAAGGTAGTTTCTTTTATTTTCATACCTAAGTATCTGTCTAGTCATAGAAAAGAAAAAAACTATGAACATGGGCATAATTTTAAGCAATTATTCTAATTTTCTTATGTTTCAACTTATTTAATATTTTTGGGGATTGAATGCAGTTATTGATGCACATAATCAATGTCTGAGTCCTTGTGCCATATTTATTTATTGACTGCTTGATTAATTGATTGATTTATTTATGTATTTCTTTTTAACTAAAGGATGAAAGGATGAACCATGTAGACAGTCTGAGTGAAAGGTACAGATGATAGTTTTCCTCTTTCTCCTTCTTCATCCTATTACTACTTATTATGTAATGTACTTTCTTATATTTTTGTTTGTAAACTTCGCCTTTAATGACTGAGCCAACTCTCCAGCCCATAATGTACTTTCTTAATACTATTTAATGAAAACATTTTAAATTTTTACTACAACTGTATCTTTCTAGCAATAATGAAAATAAATGACCACGGAAAACTAACATTAATATTTCTCATACAGTTCATAGTTTTATGCGAACAAAGCTAGTTAGGTTGAAAAATTACTGAGGTTTACCAAGTTGATTAAGTTAAATTCTGCAACATCACAGAACTACAACACCCAATGTTCAAGCGGAAGGAGTAATCAGATTCCTATTGGAAACAACTACCTAATCCAACTGAGAAGTTCTGGGGTTAACAAATATTCATAAGATACATGTAGGCTTAAGTTATTCAAAAACTACTTTAATATGGATTCATAAATGCTTTAGCCTCCCTTCTAGCACACTGGAGGTAGTGGAAATCAAAGGTTATTAGAATGTGGAGGAAGGGGACTTGCTTACAAATCATTCTTTGGGGGTAATTCCACGCTTCCTTGTCAGGAAATCAGCAGTTCAATCTACAAAAAAAAAAAAAAAAAAAAAAAAAAAAAAAAAAAAAAAAAAAAAAAAANAAAAAAAAAAAAAAACCTACCAAAAAATAAAAAACAAAAAACAAAAAACAAACAAACAAACAAACAAACAAACTACCAAAACACAAATCAGCAGCTGCAGTCCAGTCCACTTAGCAGACACTACACCAGAATCAGCAGCAGCAGCAGTTCAATCCAGAATAAACCACAAGGCTCCACTGATTGGTGCAGCTAGCTAAACGAAGACTAGGGAGGCCGAGCCATGGGAACCAATGCTAGAGCCTTCTCCCACTGTTTGTGGGGTCACCTTTATATTCTTTCTAAGCATCATGCGTCATTTCTCATGCCCACTTTGGCAAAACATCCTTTCACCTTGCTACCCCAGCAAAACATCTTTGTGACCTAATTGAGTCTCCAAGGAAATCAGAAATTTCCATTTATGATGCCAGGACAGTCAGAAAAGGAGTCCACATTTCTTTTGTGGCAGACTTGTTATTCCAGTTTATTAGAGAAACTTGTGACTTAATTAATTATGAATAATCAGTTCAAATTGTGAGTTGTTTGCCCAGTATAGTAGAATAAGAATTATGATACTTCCTGGCCTGAAACCTACTTTGTCCCCTTCTTCAATCCAGTATTCAGATATTTTTTCAAAGTAATTTAGCAGATATTTAATCACTGATATTATAATGTATATAGTGGCGATTATTGCCATTTCTGTTATTTTTAGCCAATAATTAAGAATTAGAAAGGGCATAGAAAACAGGATTTGCAAAGAAGATATAATCAACTTGGGAGATATTGTGACTTTTACTGTAATGTCTGTAAATTTTAACATGAAAATGAAATTCTTTATTTTTGAACTGTGAAAAATCACATTTGTCTCACTCCATCTATGTTTCTCTAACACTAAGACCCAAAATGAGTTCTTGTTAAAGAAAGAAATTTTATTTAGCTGACAATCCTGCAGGATTAAGGGTACACTGATTGCTTTAATTCATGTTTTGTGAGAGTTCTGTGACAAGAACAGGTACAGAAGGACCAAGAGTTGTGGCAAAAAGCAGGAGAGCAGAAAATGTCTGTTTGGCCTCTATTGATAACAGCCACCCAAGTGAGAACACACAGCATGAATCCCATCCAAGATCAGGATGACTGCTAAGTCCCTCTCTGAAGGCTATGTCCAGTACCTTCCAATATAACCAAATTAAAGACTAAAACTATACTAAAGTTCCATGCAGAGAAACTCTTGAAAGACACACCCAAGGTCATACTCAAAATGCAGTGCCATTTGAAGAACATAAAAGTCCTGAGTGATGCTAGGGCCAATGATGAGATGAAGTGAAAATGTAAGAAGAAACGAAGGCAGAAATCTGTTTTCTCATAGAAATCATTGATTGTCTTAGTATTATTCTATATCATTAAAAAGAGCTTGTCAGAAAAACATTATGGGATAAGAAATTGTAAGTTTTGAAAAACTGTCATGTCTTTTTAAATAATTCTCTCTTTCAGGTAAAAACTTAGTATTCAAGGCAATTTGTATTTTTTATGGTTGTCTTATAATATATGTTATATATTATACATGTAGTATATATAAATATATAAATATATGTCACATTTAAGAAAATGTGGTTTGAGTTAAAGGAGGCAGCAGGAATCATTAGTGTCATATCCTTTCCAATGATCTCAATTACTTGTCTGAGTTATTGTGAATGTTTATTGTTTATATTGCACAAAAACTTATTTCAAGAATGACTCTGATCTTTCTTCTCTATTTTAAAGTTTTGTGTAAAGTAATGCTGCAATGCTTTCAAAACTTGAATAAAGGAATTTAGGAAATCTGGCTATTGCTTCAGATCTTTACATTTGCACAGTAATTTCAGAATTCATGTAAGTCTACAAACATGACCCATTTGCAGAGATTTGTACATTTCAATAAGATGTTTCACATTCTATTTCTTCATTCAGTGATGGAAATGAGCAAGGCTTGTAAGCCTCCATCAGAGAAACTGTCAAGTGCTTTGTGAACCACGTCACCACCTCTGCCTTTTGGAGGCCAAGGCCATATTAGACAAGTAAAAAGACAATAAACAAAATTTCCCAGTGGAATCATATAGCTGAAAAGGAATGTGATGTTTTCAATTTGAAACACTTACCTTACATGACTAATGATTTTGGAGACATTATTTAGACATTTTGAGTCTCATTTTCCATGCTTTCAATATCAAGTTAGTTCAATTGTTATTAAATTTCCAAGTTTGTAAAACTTGACAACTACTCAAAATACAGTGTTTCATTTAAAAGGTTTGTAGGATGGTTTGATGGCTCAGTTAAGACACCTGCTATAAGTTTACTTATGAGGCCAATTTGTAAGTTCAACTCTACTTCTACATGATCACACACACACACATACAGTATCTCAAACAATAAAAAATATAACAACTAAACTATTTTTTAAAAGGCTCTTAACACTTTCAAATGCACTGCTATGTCTCCTCTCTGCCAAGTATAGTGGCAAAGTGAGGAACAGCAAGTATCCTCTGAGTTTTTACTTTTCCCTGAATAATTTCTGACTAGTTTATGACATTGGTTGTGTCCTCTAGGAGGAGGTTTCTCGTGTAAGGGCAGTGAGAACAGCGTCTCATTGGTCGTGATAGTCTGGTGTTACACAATGAAACAACATACTCGCCTATTGTCTGATATAAAACTTAGGACTTACTGACACAGATTAGAGTCCAGAGTGGAGTGGTGTGTTCAATGCACCATTCAGAACACTGTAATAAAAGCTTACACGTTGCAATGTTGATTTAGTGTCCTTGATAGTTGCACTGATTGGTGATTTCTTGTGATACTTCATAGTTCCATGAAACTTTAGTGAAATCTAGGCAAAGCGGAAGTGGAGTTTCAAATGACATTTGAAGATTCACAAACCTAAAAATGACAGTGAATTCTGTTGCTCAAATAAATTGTTTATTATTGTTGTTTTGCAGAGAACTTTGGAAAAAATTTAAAATTAAGGAGGAATATAAAACTTAATTTTAGCTACACTTCAGGAAGAAAATGTCATTCAAAATTTATAAACAATGCAGACTAATACAATGCTTCCTATGGTAAAAATTTATTAATTATATGTGTGTATTCTAATGAATAGTACATATAATTTCTACCAGACTTATTAAACTAAAGAGTGGAAGACATTTGAATTATAATAACTTCACTTTACATTTTTCATGACATATGCCTATAATTTAGAATTCAGAAATGGTGACAGGAAGTCCAGATTTCCCAGTTACAAAGTGAGTCTGATCACAGATTGGGTTACATGAGGCCCTTATCTAAAAGCAAAGCCAAAGAATTTAAGACTATTTTTGTTGATTAAAAAACATTAAGAATGGTCAGCTATATAGCTTAGAAGTAAAAAAAAGGCAGTCCTCATTGATCAACTTGGGGATCTAAATTTGAAATCTGGAACACACAGATTAGAACTAAAGGACAGACTTCAGCAAGTTATCTGGCATCCCTGTGTGCTGTGTGGGAGTGTGTGCACATGGGTGTAAGTACTGTTTTAGTCACATTTCAATGGCAGTGCTAAGATATTGTGACCAATGCAATTTAGAGAATAAGAATTTATTGGGGGATAACAGTTTCAGTGGGTAAGCCCCTGATCAACATGGCAGGGGTTCTTCTGGAAGAAGGTAAGCATGCATAGTGCTAGTATGAAAGACCTCATATCATTATCTACTAGCAGCTGGCAGTGGGAAAAATGGATGCCTGAAAAGTGGTGTGAACTTTTAAAACCTCAAAATTTGACCCAATACATCCTCATCTTGCCCAAATAAGTCTACCAACAGAAGAAGAAATGGACAAATGTACAAGCATACAGGAGGCATTCCCATTCAAGCCAGCATAACAATACAGATAAGAAATATAACTTTTGAATGGAAATGAAACAGGAACATGAAAAATTGCATCTACCATAAAATACTACAATAGTGCTTGTATTTTAGATATATTCTATCTTTAAAATGTATGAAAATATGCATGCATATATATTAGTTTCCTTAGATCGTATGGACACACTTTTCATAAGCAGTAAGGGATGGTGAAATTAATTATTTTTATCTTAAGGGGAAAGGTCTCAATAAATGAATCTTGTTACTGAAAACATTTTTAGAGATGTTACTATTTTCAAATAAAGCAATGTAATTTCATTTGACTCTGCAATAACAGGTTGTAGGAATGATCTAACCCACTTCCTCCAACATGTTATTTATTATTATGATAATTTTATAATAAACTGTAGTCTTCTATGACAAATCACATACCTCAGTTTAAAATCTTAAACTTTGTTCAGGCATTTAACAATATTGAAGATAGTGTAGTTTTAATTAAAATATCATTTCACTTAAAGGCAAAAATTTATGTTATTACTTTTGTAAGACATGTTGGCTCCATAGGAAAAAATACTGAAAATATCACATCCATGAAAAAAATATGGAACCTAATTTGTGGATTCAAATGGTGATATTTTTACTATAAATATTTTTTCCACATATGTCACAGCAAGGGGATTTTGTGTTGTTTAATGAAACTTCTATAGTGAGTGCATTCCTTTTAAAACAACAGAGCTGTTTATCACACCACACACACACACACACACACACACACACACACACACACACACAC